>PVKB01002647.1:0-24935 GCA_004027205.1 Ctenodactylus gundi | reverse complement strand
GCCTTCAGGGTACCAGTTGGTTAAGTGGTGATAAGAAACAGTGAAGCACAGGTTATTCCTCCTCCCCCTTTGTTCCTTTGTGTGAGTAAAACCCCTAGCTTTTGCTTGCCAAAAGTTTAGCCAGGGAGGCAGGGAGAACAAAGGAGCTTCTAGTCAGTTGCTGTTTTAGTTTTTAGCTAATGTCAATTTCCCAGTTTGATTTTACCAGACCTGTTTTTACTCTATCCTACCTACCCCTTTACCTTTCCTGAGAAATGCAACCTCTATGCCTTTATGTTCACCTTGCAGGCGAGAGACTGAGTAGAATGACTGCAGGGTAAATGAGAAATAAGCTAATTAGTCTATTGTCAGTTCAGATCTCTGTACCAAAGAGCCAAACATAGGAGAGTTTTGGGGGATTCTCTCTTTGCTATTGTTTGTATTCACCGAAGCCACCACGTATTTGTTTCAAATTGCCAAACTGAGGAGAAATGATACTGAAAACACATAGTTACTGATGTCTGCTGTTGATGAGTGATGGAAAGAAAAACAATTCCTTTTCTACTCGGTATCATCTCGAAGGTGAACATAAAGGCACTCTTATAGTTTATATTTAAATATTCCCAGGCATCACTTTTTTTTTTTTTACAATAACACTCCTAGAAAGTCATTAAGGCAGGGTTGACACTCTGCTGATCTGTCCCCGTGTTACCTGTTGCTCGGGTCCCTATTGCCTATATTCCCCCTGAGAATGTGAAAAAGCGAGCTTGGTGGGAGACAAGGATGCCTTTGACTCAAATTCCTATCTTACTGTATTCAGGTGTGCAAGGGCTTTTATTTCAACAGCGACACAATAGATGAGGAAATTTCCATGTAGCTTCCTCCCAGGCATTCTAGGCTACTTTGTTCCATTGTGAATGGGAAACCAGAGCCCAGCCTCCTGGGCCCATGCATTCCTTTCAGACCACTAAGATGTTTTACTGATGGAAGTATTACATTTCTGTCCATTCATTTGAGTTGAAGGGGAGAGAGAATGGATGCTTGCACTGTCCACATGAGGAAGTTGGAGAAGACGCCTTTATCTCAAAAAGAAAAAAAAAAAAATCCTACTTTGTATGAATCCATTTTACTCAATTAGGCTGCTTTGGTTTTAAATTGTTGAAAACTTTTCAACTCGTCATATTGGTTAGTAAGCAGCTGGTGCTGTAAGACCCCTCTTTACCCCTTTGGGTGCCCCACCCCCGTCCTCCCCTGCTCTTTCTTTACTGTTACCCAGCAGCTAAAGAGTTATGTCCTAGCTCAGCACTGGCTTTGGGGCCCTGCTTCAGGGCTAAGCCATTGTTTCTTCTGATTGGTTACTGCAGGTCAGTACTTGAGACACTCTATTTTGACTGTCATCCCTTTGTTAAAGATGAGGGAATGCTCCAGCAGGATCTTAAGGCAGCATTTTTCAGTTGCTTGAACTTGCACACCTGAGACCTAGTGTTAGGAACCATCTCACAAACCTGATCATGGCTGATACTGTATCGGTTGTTTGTCCCTAAAATGTGTGAGATTCTCTTTGTAATGTTTTCAACATGTTGGCAATGAAAGAAAACAGTGATATTAACCAGATATAAAAAACACACTCATCATGATTTTTGTCCTGACCCATTCCACAAGAGAATGAGAGGCGTCATAAAATGAGATTATATAAAATGCTAGGTCCTGGATGAGTGCCGGCAAAAAGGAAAAGGCAGTGCTTTGCAAAAAGACATAACGAAAACAGGAGTGAAGGTGGATGGATTCTCTAAGCAGCAATCTGAGCATCTTAGAAGACAATTATAAATGAATGCACTCCTCTCGCCAGGAAGACGCCTACCAACTGGCCGTTTCTCTATTATTTCCCAGAGGAACACCAATATGCAGTATGTGTGGAGACGCAGATAATGTCATAAAGCTAATCACACCCCAATGTATACCTTGCCCCATCAATATTCAACATTTGCATTCCCACGAAAGCCCATCAAGAGAAATAGAATCAGGCAAGTTCCTTAACCTCACTGAGCCATGATGATTTTCATTTGTAAAACAGCATGACTCCATCTGCTTTCGTGAAGGTTGTAAGGCTTAAAATGAGAAAAAAAAATCCTGTTGTTTTTATTCTTTACAGACATGCTTCCTGAAATAAGCTTCTAGTCATTCCTTAACCTTTTTTTTTTTTTTTCAAGACAGAGTCTCACTCTTCAGTCAAGGCTGATCCAGAACTCATTGTACAACCCAGGCTGCCCTTGAACTCAAGGCAATCCTTCCTCCGCCTCCCAAGTGCTGGGATTACAGACCTGTGCCACGAGGCCCGGCTTATGTGGTGCTGGAGAATTGAACCCAGGACCATATGCTTGCTAGGCAAGTGCTTTTAATCATTGAGCTATGCACCCAGCTCTCTTTAATCATTTAATCTTCTAACTCCCATTTTCAGAGGTACCAATGTTTTCCTGCTTCCTTGTATTAAATCCTAAGGGTAAATTTTTTCTTTTCATTTTTTATTCATTCTTTCTCTGCCTCTGATAAAGAAGAAGAATGGAAAAGTAGGTACTATTATTTGTATCCATTGTATGGATAAAGATACTGAAGCTTAGCAAGGTTATGATATTAAACCAGTATCATGGTAACACAGATAGCAAGGAACAGAACCAGGATTAGAGCCTAGGCCTACCTCCTGGTTATATCACTTTATGTATTACTGTTTCTTAATCTCTTTAACTGGTTCCTCTTCATCACTCACGTGTCTCAGTTGTTCAACTCTTGAATTGTATAAAAATTGTCACCAGTAATTCTTTACATCATTGTATGCACACATTGTTCACCCTATCAGTAAGTAGAGTCTATTTCTCCTTCTCCTTGAATCGGATCTGG
Organism: Ctenodactylus gundi; assembly: GCA_004027205.1. NCBI lineage: Eukaryota > Metazoa > Chordata > Mammalia > Rodentia > Ctenodactylidae > Ctenodactylus > Ctenodactylus gundi. The sequence goes on along the minus strand of PVKB01002647.1, from coordinate 22,061 downwards.
CCTTATAAGCTAGAATATGGTAGCAGTGAAATGAGAATGTGCCAGTTCTGGGACTACACCTTAAAAAGAGTGGCAGCTTCTGCTTTGGCTTTCTTGATAGTTACAGCTCCCACACATGACACTTGTGCTACATGACTAAAGGCTGAAGAGACAAAGATTCCATGTGGGGAAATGAAGCACCCTAGACTACAGTCAGAACCAGGGCCCCAAACATGCATGTACCAGCTACATCTTGAGCTGCAGACAGTTGTAGCTACATCAGTTATGAGAAACTCACAGAATTGTGAAAAAGAATAATACATTTTTACCTTAAGCCACAGTTGTGGAGTTAGTGTCTTAGTTATGTTTTCATTGTGAGGACACAATACCCAACATCCACAATTTAAAAAAGAGAAGGTTTATTTTATCTCACAGTTTCAGAAGGTCTCAGTCCATTCATGGGCAACTGATAATGGTGGAAGAGCTGGGCAGAGGCCTAGCCAGAGAGAAGCTATTTACATTATGGAGGCACAGGAAGCCTAGTATGCAGTTCTTCTGTGTACAGTGTGTAACTCAATAGCTTTTATTATACTGACAGAGACGTAGTACACACCATTGGTTCCCAAATCAGCAACCAACAAGGTCTTAATGCTATGTGACATTACATTCTACCTGTGTATTTGTTGTATATTATCACATAACGGAAACTATGGCAATGCTCTTTTCAGAGTTTCAGGAGAATACCTTTCAAGGAACATATTGACAGAAACGACTGACATCCCTGCAGAAACATCACCAAATTTGTACCAAAAACACATCTCTCCCTGGCTGCTCTTAGCCAATAATTGAACCTGATTTGCCTGCTAGTGCTGGCCCATTACTGAGGGAGGCTGGACTGCTCTAATCAGTAACTTTCACTTGGGAATTTTCCATTGACACAGCCAAAAGTTTCCTAGAACTCTGGCATAGTCAGAGTCGTTCTACCTGAACGTTCTTCATTAATACTTTCCTTCTAGAGACTTGTGCTAGAGTCTGAAGACCATGTCTGCTTACTTTCGCTCTCTCACCCTTATCTTTCATAAGTGCTTTCTCCAGTAAGTGTCTTACACATCTAAATCCACTTTTGTATCTACTTCTTAAAAGACTCAAAGGGACCCAGATGATATGACGTGTCCCAGTGAAGGGATATGATCATTGAGCTATGCACCCAGCTCTCTTTAATCATTTAATCTTCTAACTCCCTGCTAGAACCACTGAGAGAACAAAAGTTTGGAAGTACAATAAGGTCAGTGGAGTAGGGATCTCAGTGTCTAGAGGCAAGTGATGAAATCAGCAAGGGACAGCAGTAGATGTCATTTCATGCCAAAAGGAGATAGAACTCCTTGAAAAGATCATATACCAATCCAGCAGCTAAACTAGACAAGCTACAGTTTACCGATGCCCCATAGAGGCAAGCTGGGAGTGGCAGCACTGAGAACTGTGAACATAGATATTGTCTCTGCAATCCGCCCTCTTTTCTGTTCCAAGGTATAAACGAAACTTGCTTGCCTGTACAAAGGGAGATGGTCATTGGAGGCAGATAAGGTCCCTTCATCTCCTTAAAACAGCATTCGATTAAACTCTCTCTTTTTTTTTTTTTTTACTATCTACCATGGCACATTGCCTCCTTTGATTAGGTTAAGTGGCAAGGAAAATCAACCTGTACTTACAGCCTAAGTGGCTGTCTACATACCTTCCAGTTTCTAGAAGGATCTATAAACTTTCCTCTATGCCACTTATTATTCCTCGGATGAAGAACTACACAAAAGCAGACCAATTACGGCAAGTAATGAGGCCACATTTTGTACATCCCTATGTGTTGTATAAATGTTTCTCATACAGAAAAAAGATGTAGACATCATTAGTTTTAGCTAAATTTTTAAAGGCCTCTGTAAAAAGAAGTCTTTGGCTAAATTTTTTAAGCCAGTGAATCTGAATGAATGAGTTAAAAGACCTGGCTTTAGTCCTATAATTGTCCTGTCTTTGCTTTTTATTAGCTTATTATTACTGTGGCATTATGATTTAATCTAATAGCACAAAACATTGGTATTACAAGGCCTTCCAATTTCTAAGAGGAAGGTTGATGCATGCATTCATGTTTAATTCTGTATTGTTAAATTTGAACCATATCGTAATTTTTGTATCATAATGAAATTTCCATTCAAGAGCTTCAATTATAAATTGGAAACATTTTCAAAAACTTTGTGGAACATTTTTATACTAACAGCAAAATCCATTTTTCATGGGCAAATTACTTTTAGTAATTTGATGCTACACTAAAATGTAAGTTACTAAGGATCATAGACTCTGAAATTTCTTCAACTCCTAAAAAATGATATGTGTTAACAATCACTAAGGTGAAAGCCAAATTTTTTCTTTACTGTAAAAGATTGATTCATTGTGCCTATCAGTTGTGGTTCTTATAAAATAAGAACTGTGTAGTCAATTGCTTTCCATGTGGTGAGAGCAATGGTTACAGGATGCTCAACTATTATACAATCATGCTAATAGTTTTATTAATTAAAAAATCACTTTCTAAGAAAACACAAATAGGGCTTCCAAATCATTATGGTACCAAGTTCATAGATTTGCCTTTGCAAGGGAAAACAGACGTTTTATGTTAAACCTTTTGTAGCCAAAATTTCAATCTCAAAAATTCTTATAAAACATGTTACAAATAGCAGAATGAACAAATGTTGCACAGTATCTCACAAGAGTAGTTCAACATCAGCCCCTTAAATTGTCAGGACATGGGTATTGTGAAATCTTAAATTTCCAAATAAAGAATAACACACACATGTCTGTGCTCATATATAGCAGTTGCACTACAAAGTTATTACCTAAAGAAAGGCAAACTTTCTTGAAACTTTACAGATTCTACACCTATTTGGTAACCTTCACCTAGGGTAATATTTCTAAAGCCTCTAATATAGTTTTATAGCACATTTTTATTTTTTGCCTATTGGCTTGTCTTCACAGCTGCTTTTGAAGAATCCTTCCTCACCCACAGATGCACAGTTTATCCAAATGTATCAAATTGAAAAACTTCTGCATATAAAAGGAAGCAATCAACACAGTGTATTGAGAACCAGTGAGGTGGGAACAAAAATTGGCCAGCTACTCCTTGGACAGAAGGTAATATCTAGAATTTACAAAAAAAGATATTCCTGAAATTAAAAGTCCCAAACAAAAAAGGGGCAGTTGAAGTAAAGAGACTGTTATTAGAGTATGAATGGCCAACAAATACATGAAAAAAAAATGTTCAGCATCATCAGTCATTAGAGGAATATAAATCGCAACAACACTGAGATTCTATTTGTACCAGTAAGAATGGCTATTGTCAAGAACTCAAGAAATAACAAATGCTGATTAGGTTATGGGGGAAAAGAGCCCTTCTGTGTTATTGGTGGGACTGTAAATTGGTATACCATTATGGAAATCAGCATGAAGCTACCTTAAAAACTGAAAATAGATACTCCATTTTGCCCAGTTCTGCTTCTTCTGGGTATATTTCCAAAAGAGTTAAAGACTTCATGTAAAAGTGTACATGCATACCAGTATTTAGAGATTTAGAGGAGCACAATTCATAATAGCTAAATGTTGGCAACATGAACAGATGGATAAAGAAATTGTGATGTATACCCACACACACATACACACACAATGGAATAATACCCTAGCATAAATAAAGATAAATTTGAGTCATTTGTAGAAAAATAGATGCATTTTGAGGTCATTATGCTTAGCAAAATGAATGAGACACAGAAAGTTAAATTTTGCATGGTTCTTTAATACAAGAAACCCAAAGTATAAATAAAGGAGCACAATAAAAGAATGATGGTAAGAAAAAGGAGATAGATTATATGCAGAGGGAAAGAGGATGGGGGTAAGAAAAAGTGGTGAAAGGGGAGGGAGTGTAAAAATGATTGATGTCAATCAACAGAGATATGGATAAAAATGAAATATTTATACACAATGGAATACTATGCGGCCGTAAAGAAAGGCAGGTATGAAACACTTGAAGGACATTGGAGCCACTTTGAGTGTACACTGCTCAGTGAAATTGGCCAGACACAAAATATTGGATGTGCATTGATGTCTCTCATATGAAATTGCCACAAATATGTGCACAAAAGACCCTAGCATAAGTGAGAGGGGCAGAAGAGAGGTGATGAACTACCAGGAAGGGGCAGAGATGCTGAGAATGAGAGGAGAAAGGGGATGAAATGGTGGAGAACGAGGTAAATAATGTTCAAAAAGGATACAATGGACACAAAGTCCCAAGTTGCATGTTATCAACATGTTGTTGAATCTGTAGTTTATGAATATTCAAATGTTATTGAATCAGTAGTTTATGAATATTCAAATGAAAATAAAAACCATCAGCATTGAAAAAACTGTGATGTGTGTGCAGCAATTTCTCAAGTTGAATGCACCTTTTATGTTTTGCAAATAGGTACTAGTAAAAAGAATAACTTGCAAAAAGTAAATATTAGATCAATTATTGCCATTTGTCTTTATAATATTAAACCATCACACTTTATCTGGACAGGATTTAGGTTTATTTTCAGTCTATGCAAGACTAAAGTTCAAAGCAAATTCAATTTTGCTTAACAGAACACAGTAAAGTACAAATTCTTGGTGTAACATGCCTCATGGAATCTATTTCACACTTGTACATGTTTGTATGTGTGACTGTTCCAAGAGAAAAATTTGAACAGACAAAACATCTTAAAAATGCACCAAGCTTGTAAAGTTTCAAACAAAACTTGTACTTTCTGTATATACTTCTGTCAAATGAAGTTCTTTTGTGCACACCAGAGTCTCTTGCAAACTCTGTTTTCCATTATCCCTTATTTGACTTAGGTCAGCCAGACCCAGACAAGGAACATCAGGAGCATCGGGATTTCTTTCTCCAGACTATGATCTCCCTAAAAAGAAAACTGCTCCAGCTACAAGAGGGGCCTCAATTCCTCCCATAATCTTCTCCACGGTGATCGTCCAAAGAGGCAGGTAGACCACAAATTCCACTTCCGTTTTGTTTTTTCCATTTGATAATTCCACTTTGATGTTACAGCCGCATTAGTGTCCTTTCCTCTAGCTCTGAGACTGCATCATCTCTGGCATCTTCCTTTTCTAAAGGAAAGCAAGCAGGGTTTCAAGTAACCCACGCACTTCAGAGTAGTTCATAATAGCCTAAAATCTATTCCAATTCAGTCTTGTTGCTGTTAGGTAAACTTTACATTCAAATAAACTGGAACTATGACGCATTTCCAGTACTTGAGGTATAATCACAGAAGGTCAAATCCAAGCACTTGGATGAGTTTTTCTGCTTTCCTCCTGCCCAGCTAATTCCCACGAGGGCTCTCACTTGTCCGGTGTCCATGAAATTCCTACCTTTAACTAGCTCATGGACCTGAAAACCTTGCTAGCTTCTCTGAAGCTGTTTTTGTCACCCATAAAGTGAGGTAATCAAGCTTTTGTGATTACATAGTACTGATGAGGACAAGTTATATATTTAAAAACTCATGTGTAAATTTATCTTGTTAATTTCACAAAATATTATGCAACCAATGGGTTGGCTTTAAATGTTCATTAGTCTGAGGATGCTGATGTTCCTCTGATTGCCTTTTTAAACTCGAGTCTACCTTTTATATAATGATGCCCTCTGCTGTTGTGTTGTATAATCTACTTTAAACCAAACAGATTTGCTCTCTATAATCATTCTGAGACTATCAGTGTTGTTAGCATCTTATTTGGAAATCATGACGCCTCATTTTGAAGGTGAGAAGGTAAAGGATTCCATTACAGTGAAGTGTCTAAAATCAGTCAAAAGAGGGCTTGACCTCAGGCTTCTTCACTCCACATTCAGTGTTCTTTAAACAGAGTGCCAAAATAGAAGTGCAAAAATACTACTGGATTTGACTTACATGTCCAGATTTTATAATGTTGACCAACACTTGATCTTCCTCCTAAATTTATTATTCATGTTAAAAGAGTTAATGGTGGTATCGAACCAGTCACCCAAGACAAAAATCCTGAGTTTTATGAGATAAGTAATTTTCTCCTCTTTTTCATAAACCAAATAAATTTTGTTATGTGCTCTCAATTTTTCCTCTCATGTGACATTCACCTTCTCAGTTTGGTCTGTCCTCATTGGAGCTTTCATTCTTTTCAGGCTGTTTTGTTTTAATACTTTCCTACATTACTTGCATCCTCTGGGCTAGCCCACTCTTTGTTTCTCTATTCAGTGAATTCTTGCTTAAAATGTTTCTCCTACTCCGGGCAGCAGGATAGACCACTAAAAGGTGAAATTTCATTCCTTGAGAGCAAAGGTTATGCAAAAAGAACTAAAAATCTGATGGATAGTGAAATAAATATGAAATCTTGATTTGTCCAAAATATCACCAAAACAATCTGTTGATAGTCATAAATGAGTTTATCCACTCTACAGTAAGGCATAGTATTATTTTAATAAAGAGTTAGTAGTATTTATAAATAATGAGGGTGAATCAGGGATATTTGTGAGATCCTGAAGTCTAATTAAAGGCAGGGTTTTCAATAGGAAGACGATTGGTTATGATTAAATAAAGATCTCAAGTTGGAAGCCCCAGTACATGGGCATTTTGAGAAGAGTTCAAATAGTGTTTTAAATGTAAAGTGTAGGCCAATGTTGTCCTTTAAGTTGATGGTTTTTCCAGTAAGATTCTATAACACTTGCTAAATATTATTTGCAGCTTTCAACTTTCTAGGAAAAAGTTCCCAGAATCATAGTTATGTTGATAAACACAATAGAATGATAAGTTCAGGCTGATGTCAATGGTAGGTGACAATGGATAGTTTCACTTCTAATAAATAAAAATCAAGAACTTCTAGATGTATGTATGGAGTATTGTAGTATCATGCCTGCAGCAACAGTGGGAAAGAATCAGAAAACATTTTAGAGATGAATTTTTAAGAGGTATAATATTAGATTTATGAATATATCAAATTTCGCTTATGCATTCATCAGTTGAGTGACATTTGGGTCGCATCTACTTTTTGACTATTATGTGAAATGGTGTTATGAATGTTCATGTGTACATTTTTGTAATTATACATTTTCACTTGTCTTGGGAATATACCTAGGAGTGAAATTGCTAGGCCATATGGTAACTCTATGTATAATTTTTTTGGGGACCTGCCAAACTTTTTTCAACAGAGATTGAACTGCTTTATGTTTCTACCAGCCAGCAGTATGTGGAGGTTAAAGTTTTTTCATATTCTTGTCAATGCTTGTTATTTGAAAAATGTGCTTGTTTGTGAGGCTCATAGTAGTGTGAAGTGTTATCTCACTGTAACTTTGATTTGCATCTCCCTAATGATTGGTGTTGTGAACACCTTTTCATTTGCTTATCAACCATCCCTGCATCTTCTTTGGAGAAATCCTTCACTGATCTTAATTGGATTACTTGTCTGTTTATTACTGAGTTATAGACATTCATTACATTGAATATAAATCCTTTATCAGATGTAGGATTTTTCAAAGAATTCTTCCACTTTATGGCTTGTTTTTTCACTTTCCTGATGGCATCCACTAAAGTACAAAAGGATTTTGTTTTTTTTTAAATTGAGGTGAAAGTGATATAACACAAAATTACCGTTTTAAATAAATAACTCCGTAGTATTTAGTGTATTTAGAATGTACAACTACAACCTCTATCTACGTCCAAAATATTTTCCTTTTACCCAAAGGTAATCCTATTGTCACTTACCACTATGCTCCCCCTATTCTTCTTTTCCTCCAGCCCCTGGAAACCACTTTGTTATGTTTTGTCTTGTTGGATTTACCTATTTTGAATATTTCTGATAAATAGAACTATACAATATGTGACCTTTGTGTCTGGTTTCTTGCTCTTGCTACAGTGTTTTCAAGGCTCTTCTGTATGGCAGCAATGTCCCAGCGTCTCAGTCTTTAGGATAGCTGAACACACAGGGAAGGGGGAGGTTGGACCTTTCTTCTTTTTCTTTCAGATTATTTTGGCTATTTAGTGCCCCTTGCAGTTATGTATCAGTTTCAAATTTTGCTTTCCCATTCCTACAGAAAAAGACATTGGAATTTTGAAAGAAATTGCATCGAGTCTGTGGATTGCTTTAGGTAGTATTGTCTCATTAACAGTGCTAGGCCTTCCGGTCCTTGGAATCAGGATGTCATTGTATTCTATTACGTCTTCTTTTACTTTTTCCGGAAATGTTTTCTAGCTTTTAGTGTGCAAATCTTCCAACTTTATAGTTGAATTTAGTCATAAATATTTTATTATTTTAGATGTTATTGGAAGAGACGTTATTTTTGTTACGTCAAAGAAGCCCAGCAGAACCAGAAATATGGCCAGCAGCAAGAGAACTTGGAGCAAATGTTTATCACCCCAACAACCTTAAGTCTGAGTAGCAGGTCCAAGTGTGAGATCCCCCCAGGACCCTACACATGGCTAAGAGCTCTAAGCATAAGGACAGATGTAAGGCATAAAAGGATAAACGAGTAAGGGATAAAGAGGGTAAGAAAGGGGTAAAAGGGATAAAACAAGGGGCAAAGGGCCAATTGTGAGAATGGAGCTTTTATGTAGTGTGGGTGGATTAGCCAGCATGGTCAGGGACTGGGCTGTTTAGCTGGCATGTGGGATTATTCAAAAGAAGACAAAGCAGAATTGCCTGGTTGGTTGGGAAAGCAGGTAGGTAGGCAATAGGTCAAGGGAGAAAGGTCTTTGCTGGGGATCATCAGTTGGGCAACTGTCAGGCCCAGCAAACTTGGTCTGTAAGAACAGGAGAAGTCAGGTTGCCATGCTAAAGGAGGAATGATGGAATAGCTATCTGTAAGCCAGGGTCATACACAGAGGACAGAGCTCTCCACGTGGAAACGGTGGAGTTCAGCACAGGGGTTACAGCACAGCAACCTCACAGTTTTCTTACTTCCTTTTGGGATTTTTCATTGCTACTGCCTAGAAGCACAATAAGTTTTTCTTTTTTCCCCACATTTTCTTGATATGTATAAGTGCAAAATCGAAGGTTTTCAATGAGGTTGGGCATTTTGTGCACATTTGTATCTTGTCAAGGTGACAAGGGCTTTCCCACTCTCCTTTTGTCCCTCCCAAGTTTTTATTTCTAAATAATTTACCCTGTACCTTTGCTGAACTTGTTCAGTAATTCTTGTAGGTTGTTGGAGGGAGGATTCATACCGATTTCCTACCTGTCGGGTTGTGTCACCTGCAAATAGAGATCGCAGTATGCTTTTCCTTACAATTTGGCTGCCTTTGATGCTAAGGTCTACAATAAGTTTGGGGGATGGATTAACATAAAAATCATATTAGCTTAAAACGTGATGTAAGAAAAATTGCATTACCAAGTGCAAAAAGAAACAATGAGTCTCAACCCTTCTCTCACACAATTTACAAAAAAATTATAATTGATCAGGTAAATAATAGACCTAAATGTAGGAACCAAAACTCTACAAGTCTTAGAGGAAAGCGTGATGTCAGTTAGTCCCCCAAACTTATTGTAGACTTTAGCATTATGACAAAATTGTTTTAGAGAGAATGTTAGTTTTTTGTTGGATTGGAAGAGAGGGCAGTGCAGCTATTTGGAAAAGGGCTTAATTGTTAGGCAATTCAGAACAAGACAGGACACAGTGACATTTCTCTCAGGTCTTGGCCCTCAGCCAGAGAGCAGAGGGATGAAGTTTGCCTCATGTAGGTTTTTAAAGTGCTCCATGGTATTGCCCAACCGTTTGAAATGTATTTAACATGCAGTAACTGGAATGAGCTGAGAATGGAGCTGCTTGTATCACCAAAGAAAGACCTTTTTTATCATCTCTTATTCCATTCTCCCAGGACTCAGTTTCCCAAAGTAAATATCCTAGAAGACCAACTCAAATTCTATAGCTCATGCTAGAGGTGCAGGTATTAGTAGAAGCAGTAGTGATAGCAGAAAACCAGAAGAGAAGGGGAGTGATAATGGTGACCTTGGAAGAAGGTGACCAGGAGGGGGAAACAGGGACACTGGGAAAGTAGCTAAGAATGAAAAGGAGGGTCATTCAAAGTCTGAGCAGTGAATCTTTATCTTTTGCAGAGAGAAGAGGCAGAGAGTCTGACAGCTGGCTGTGAAAACAGTCATGTCAAAGAAAAGTCAGAAAGATGGGTGGGGAAGAGAGAGCACTCAGAAGCATTAGTATAAGGCAAACAGGAAAAAAAGAGTAGACTCCCACCCTCACTTTAGAGAAAATTCCAGAAGTATAAACATATGTGTAGGTGGGGATTGGTTTCTTCCTTTCTTCACGCAAACGTGTCACTCTCTTGGGGCCTAACTTTTATCCTTCTCACCTTGCCAGAAGAACAAAGCCACAATGATGCATCTGCCTCAATGTCGAGGCTGGAAAACGTGTAATTTTCTGTACTCAGCAGCTACCATGTGCAGTTCCTTTGGAATTGTGACAGGCCTGTGGAAAGGACAGTTGGCCAAGGGGTTATATTTTGGCTGCAGTATTCGAATTTATCTCTGGGAGGCAGTGTAGTAGAGTTAAAAGAACACAAGCTTTACAGCCAGAATGACAAGCGCCCAAATCTTGGTTCTACTGAAGTACTCCTGGCAAGCTTTTGGACAGATTAGTTACCCTCTCTGAACCCTGTTTTTTCTCCCCTGAAGATGCAGATTACACATTCCTCCCAGGGTTGTGAGGACTAAGCGAGAGTGCACTCTGCTCAGTCTCTGAGAGGTGCTCTAGGTCCTCATTACGTGCCAGGTCCTGTCCGCAACTTCTCGTCACTCACTGCTTCTAGGTACAAAAATACAGCTGGCTACGGTTTCTAAAGGATTTGATCTGATAATCTAACCTAACTTCTGAAATTTTATTTTAAAAATTCAATTAAAGGAGGGGAAAAGGAAACAATTCATGGGACAGAAAATGTTTTGTGGTCAAGGATAATCACTGGGTTTGTTACTAATAAAAATTTTGAGCACCTCAAATGGAAAGGAATGCTTTTTATTAAAAATGACATCAATGACTTTTGATAATATAGTGACATGTTCACATTGCAGTTTTAAGATAACAAAATTTGCATATACAATTCGATGTGCAACTATTTTAACTCTATTGGAAAAGATCCCAACACAGGTAGTGGGGTAGAAAGATGGACAAAGGGCTCTTAGTAAAAGGATGAGTATCTGTAAAGTGAGGAAGAAGCATGGATGGGCATTGATTCCCCAACAAGCCCCATGTCTTTAATATGCTGTAGAATTTATAATAATATATATATAATATAATAAAAATTGAGTGGAAAAAATCCCAAGTTTCTACCTTAAAACATACATTCCTGTTCTCACCCCATTGTCTGCAGTTACCTGGGCCTAATAAAATATGAAATGGAAAATTCCAGAAATAAACAATTGGTAAGTTGCAAAAAAATATGTATAGAAAATCACTGAAGTGAAATTTACCAACATATTAATCATGGTTGCCTTTGGGTGGATAGTTATGAATAACTTTAATTTTTAGTGTCATGTATAACATTGCATTTATAGTGAAAAATAAATTTAATCTTAGAATAATTTTAAGAGACATTTAAAAGTACTCTTTAGGACCTAGTGTGAGCTGTAATTTTGTGCACCCACGTGGATGAATTTCCCAAGCACAATATCGAACAGAAGGAACCATATGCCAAAGATTCATAGAAAATAGTTCAATTTCTATAAAATATAAAAATAAGCAAAGCTAATTTATACTATTAGAATCCAGGATAGTGATAACCTTGGAGGTAAAGCAAGCGCTAACTTTTGCATTTGTCTCTTCTTACCCAACATTGCATTTATAAAATTCATTGTGTGTGTGTGTGTGTGTGTGTGTGTGTGTGTGTGTATCAGTGACTGAAAAGGGACATCAGGAGGCTTCTGAGGTCTGGTAATGTTCTGTTTCATATTCTGAGTGTTGGGTGTGCTTAATTTGTAAAAATGTGCCACCCTATGAATACTGTGTTTTCCCACATGTATGTAATACTTCAGTAAAAATTAGGATTAATATATCGATGATAGGAAATGCAGTGAAAGAATGAAAATCATTTTCATGGTTTCTATGTTAGAAAAAGTCTTTAGAACAAAAGCAAAAAGTATAAACAATATAGGGAGCCCCCTCCTCCCGAAGATAGATGATATTTGGACCAGTAGAGAAGGGAAAGGATTATTAAGATTATACATACATATATATATATATATATATATATATATATATATATATATATACCAATACCAATTATATTATATATAATTATATATACCTCTATATACCAATTATATTTTATATAATTATATATATACATATATATATACCAATTTACCCAAATGAATGCATTTATCATGTATTGTAAGCATACAAGAAAGAAAGAAAGAAAGAAAGAAAGAAAGAAAGAAAGAAAGAAAGAAAGGAAAAAGCAAATCTTGGTTTGGACACAAGATGGCAGCATTAGTTGCTTACAAATAAAATTCCAAGGTGCTTTACCATGTTTTAAGATCTTAGTATATGGTGTGTTATCTTAGTAGAAGGGAACTTACAGATATTATAATCTAACGTTGTCTCATTTTCCAGATAAAAACAAAAAAATCCTTAGAAGGAGAACTTGTAGGACATATTTCTGATTAGAAGACAACCTAGGAGAAAACTTAGGTTCCTGGGCTATCTCTTGCTCTATCACACTTACAAACTTGCACTAATTTTAGCTCTGGTTCTTTCTACCACTCTTTGGAAGAAGAGATTTCGAAGAAGCAGCTCCTTCTTTCATCACTCCAGAAAACAGACATCTCAAATAGAATAGGAAATCAGTGATGAGAATTGGAGTACTGACAGGCTGTAGTGTGAAATTTTCTTATAAAGGCTTTAAAAAATATCACATAGCCAATTCTGACTAACTTGGTTTATGTTTCTACTTCCTTCAATGTGGAAGATAAGCCAGATGGGACTCCCTCCTCCTTTTTCTTTTGAGGGGTTAGTTCATAGTTATATATTTTTGGTTTTTAGTTTCTTCTTAAGTAAGAAGCAATTCTTTTAAATCAATTCCTTTAAAACTGGGTGCCTGCTATGCACAGGGAAGGCATGCTGTCGGTTCACCCAGGACACTTCAAAAATTCTCAGTTACAAAGAGAGAGGAGTCAAACTTAGCCTGCTATCTCCTGTCCCTCTGATTTCTTTTTTAATTTATGACAAAGGTATTTAAATCTGAGCTTCTTCAACAGAACTGCTAAAGGCTCCCTGGCATTCCTCATATTTCATAAATGATCAAAGTGACACCTAATAAAAAATATAATTTTCAATCTGCCTTGCAGCCCACTGAGTCTAAACTCCAGTCTCCCTCTTTGCTTCCCCTGGTCCTGCTTCTTGTCACCAAAAGACACAGGTAGAAAAGATCATCGGAGAAGCTTCAGGTTATCAGAACACTTGATGGTGAGAGGATGATTCTAGTTGGTTTATCTTTCTTGATAATAGAGGGGAACCAGAAAAAGCAGCATTGTTTTAGCGCTGGTGGTGGGAAATCTTTCTAACGTGCATGCCTGTTTTCTATGTTATAAATAAATGAACTTGAAGAACACGGTCAGAGCAAATGTTTTTATGACATTAGTCATCAGCTTCCTCTTCAGCGAACATTGTGCAGTGCTTGAGATGGTAGAAGGTATCTAAGAACTTCAGAGGTAGCCCATATCTTCATTTTACAAATGAGTAACTGAGGCTCTGAGATGGAAATGAACTCTTTAAGGTCACATGGGTCACAGAGCTGAGAAGGTATAGAATGTGAACTTACAAATTCTAAAATTGGGAAGCAATATAGTCTTGCTTAGATTGAAGTCTTTGGTTAGCTTAAATAGAAAGCATACATTTCCATGTTTTTCATCTACTCCTCAAAGCACCAGACAGAACTCCATTGACAAAGCAAAAGACTGAAGCAATTTCAAAGTCATTTGGACTAAAACCATATCTCGTAGCTATAGCCTTTGAATATATGTGGTGTGGCTATAGAGCAGTGTAACCAGAGTCCACACACCACGCAAGAAAGCTGGACGCATCATCATAGATTCCTACTCTGTGCTCTGGATTTTCTATGAATAAAAGGGACAAGAAATGCAAAAATAATCCACCAACTTTTTCTGAAACCATTTTTACCTCTACCTTCAACAAAAGCTGTGTAAAAGATAAATAAGAAGATCAGGCGAGGTCGGGCGTGTTCAGGGTGGAATGGCCCTTCTGAAATGGTACCCACTGTCCCATAAAATCTGTGAGTATTCCCCTATAATTATTATTTTAATAGTAATAATTATATTCAACATGGAGAATTGGTATAAAATCTTTAAAATATGTATGCATGAAGTTAGGGATGGATAGGTAAGTAAAATGATAAACCAAATCTGGCAAAATGTTGGTAACTAGTGAAATGTGAGTAAATAATTAACAAAAGTTTTTTAAAAATCTGAAACAACTCAGCATGCCATTCTATTGCTTTTAGTATACTTACATGATATAGATTTAAGTTCATGTAATGTAGCAATTCGATCTAGACAAGCTAGTTTAATGTAGCAATTCATTTATTTGTCCTTGAATATGAGTTTATCCTAGGAAAACTGATTGATGCAATGACAGCCTGAATGTCTTTTGAATGTACAAACATTTGCTTTTCAGTACTAAGCTAAGGAATATGAAATTTCTCACTTTTCCTTTCTCAGGTTTTCTAGCCTTATGAATTTCATTGTTATAGTTCTCTTTGTGTGTGGACTGGTAGGTGAAGCCACATTAAAGAATCTCAACAAATTTATAGTAAGATACAGAAAAAAGAACTTTTGGCAAATCACCCCAATAAAGGGATCTGCTGTACCCAGAAAAAAAGCATCAAGATATGGCCACTGCAGCCCATTCTAGGGTTGAGAAACTGAGCTAAAGAATGGTGATTTGGGTGATGAAGTGTGTCAGATGCAGAAGATTCAATATGCTAAATATTGCATGATTTCTCTGATTTGGGAAACCCAGAACACAGGCATTCTGTAGAACCCAATGAGTGTGATAGTGGGAGTTACAGGGGATGGGGACGGTGTGGGAGGGCCAAAAATGGGGAGGAGAAGGGATCCTACTATTGATGTGATGTGTATGTGCACAAAATACTTTAGTTCACTGTAAACATTATGTATTATATCTTAATAAAATGGTGGGAAAAGATAAGTAGCTATCAATAGAGCAGATGGAAGTAAATTCTACCCATAATGTTTAGTTTCCTGTTTCTGTTCTGTCTCAGATCATGTTGAGTTGGCCCTGTCACGTCTTATTGTTTGGCCGTAGTCTTATTTTTGAAAGTGACCTAAAATGAGACAGAAGAAAAGTGTCATCAGAAAGCCTATACCCCACAGGAAGAGGGAAACTTGGGTGTGATATTTTGTCTTCCTTTAAAAGATAGAGTGAAAAAAAAAAACCAAAGTGTTTCTCTGTTTTCTCAATATAGGAAACTTAATCTCCTGTCAACAAAATATGAGCATATTTCTCCTACAAAAAGCTCATTCTCTGGAGAACACCAACTGGGTGTCTCTTATTTTATCTGGGTAGGAACGCTGTGAATATGGATATAGTGACAGATCACACAGGTTGAAGGCTCATTCCCACATCCCCCCCCCCCCCACTTTAGATGCCAGATTCAAGTAATAGCTTGTCACCTATACTTTGAGTACAAATTGACTGTTTTTACTAACCTCTCTCCTCAGGCTTACTTAATATAACATTGTAGCTAGTAGAACACAGGGGAATACTTTAATTATATTTACTGGCTTTTTGTGATATAACAATGGATAAAGATGAACATCTATTGAGCGCTTATTATAGTAAAAGACACATTACTATTAATGCCCCTCAAAATACTCCTCCATTTCAAACCTTCTTGTCATTCTTTCCACTTTCTGAAACAATTCTAGAAGTCTTTTTCTTGTGAATGTCTTTACACGGCTACCTCCAGGTTCTGAATTTAATTCAAAATGTTTATGGCAATTTCTGTAAAATAAAAACGTTATGGTGTGTCCTCTTCCACTCTATTCGCCACATCTGGCACCAGGTGACTTTCAGCTCTTCTCCAAAGTCGAAGTGGCCATGAAAGGTAAATGCTTTGAACCTACTCAGGAATTAGAGATAGCCAGGAAAGTACAACTAAAGATACTAAAAAGGACTTCCAGAACTTCTTAGTTACTTTTTTTGTTGATGGGACAAAATGCCTGACATTTACAACTTTAGAGAGGAAAGATCAATTTAGTTTACAGTTTCAGAAGGTCTCAGTCTGTCCATGGTTTGCCAGCTGAAAAATGGTAGAATCGCATGGTAGGGGTGGGGCTGGGGCTGGGGCCAGAGCTAGAGCTCCAGAAACAGAGATCCTCACAGCAGCATGGTGGAACAGAGGGGAAACTGGGAGGAAGGGTGGACCCAACACATGCCCCTCCAGATCAAGCTGCAGGCATGTTCCCCTTTTAGCCAGGCCCTACCTTCCAACACTACAGTGTCAGGTACATGAGGCTTTTGGGGATACTCCAGATCCAAACCACAACAACTCCTTTTAAAAATGACAAAAATGATCTGATAAGTGTGTTTGAACTGAAGGAGACTAATGGCAATGTTTTTATTTTTTTTACTGTAATAAAGTTTTAAAATTTAAACATTAACCATATTTTTGATCACACTTCCTACATAGGCCAAGATCTGAAAAGTGTCCTGAATACAGGAACTTCTGTCCTGTAGAGCTAGAGCATGCCACCCTCCTGGCAGGTGTGTTTGGTGACTGAGAAACTCTGAAATTTGTCCTATTTTTGGTGAAGGCCATTAGTGATTACTTCAACCTTCTCCTCCTCCCTCCTCTTGGAAATTGAGAGCTGAGCCTGAATGCTTCAATCCTCTTGTCACACACACCGTTGGTTCCTCTGGCAACCAGCTCCTTCATCCAGTGGCTGTCCAGGAGCCCCCTAGCCATTTGTTATCTCACTAGCAGAAACACACATCCACTTGGAGATTCGAATTATTTTAGTAGCTGCATGCGAGAAATCAGGAACAAAGACACAATACATATATCTAGCATATCATATGCTATATCTTAATTAACCTCTTGCAACCTTATTAGAGTCACTATTGAATCCTAAAAAATCACCCACTTTAGTGGGACAAAAGTAATTTTAATATACTTATGGATTTTGTGGTTTAGAAATATATTCAGACCTTAGATGGGTGATTCTTTGGCTCCTTATAGTGTCAACTGAGATCACTCAAGACTTAGTTGGTATATTGTTGGAGTTCTGAGAGAGGTAGAGTTAATACATTTATAGAAATACAAGGGGGTTGATTTGGAAAGCTTACAAGTCTGAGGAGAGGGATTGTCCAAAATGGCTGCCTGCACATGTGAGAACTGGAGGCTCCAGGGTCTGCTCAGAAGTGAGACTGCCTGACAGCGGGTGCATGTCAACTTTGGATTATTGCACAAAAAAAGCAACGCTCAAGTTCATTGTGAACCTTAAATTTTGCGCTTATACATATCAATAAAATGGGAGGAAAAAAAAAAAAGCAAGGCGAAGACCTGGAGCAAATTTGCAATGAAGAACGGCAATGTGAAGACAGGAGTGAGTCAATGTGTGGAAACAGCGGGAAGACCAGAGTTCTCTGAAGAGAAGCTTCCTTCCTTCCTTCCTTCCTTCCTTCCTTCCTTCCTTCCTTCCTTCCTTCCTTCCTTCCTTCCTCCCTCCCTCCCTCCCTGCTTCTTCCCTTGATTCTTCCTTATTTCAAGCTGTCAGTGTGGCCCTGCACAACCAAGATGACTGTTCTCTCACTTCTTGGCCTACAAGTCAGTCACTCACACACCTGGGCATTTCCTAATTGCATCAAGGTGACATAATCTCTCCAAGGGTCAGTTTGTCCTCACTTCACTCTCTTGCCTGATACCTTAGTGGGAGGTAAATGTAAGACTGGATTCAGCTCAGTTGCATTTTCAGAGTAATTAAATGTCTTACATAGAAACCACCTTCCCACTCTGTCTTTCTCTCCTCTTTCTTTCACCTCCCTCTTTCTTGCTTCCTCTTTCCCTCTCTTCCTCCTTCCCTTCTCTTTTTCTTATCCTTCCCTCCCGTATATCTCTCCTGCCTTTTTCTGAGATCTAGAGGGATTAAGCTACCCGTTCTTCCTCTCTCTTTATCCTGAGCCACATCCCGGTTCTGCTTATATTTCCAAATCCTGGACAGTGGTACTTACTGCAACTCTCTGGGATCAAAAGGAATGAAAAGAAATAAAAGGATCCAAGAGAGCTAAAGAAAGCAAAGCTTCGTTTGCTCGAGGCCAGTTTTATTTATATTTCCTGTACCCCGTCCTAGCAGAGTGGTCTTACTGTGGAATCCAGGATTTCATCTTGTTCTTGATTCACACCAAAGGGCTTACTCTCTGGCTTTGTGTCCCCTACTTCTCTACCTCTCCAGAGTCACAGTGTGTGGCACTTAGTTATCATTGTTTACATGTTCTGTGCCAGGCTCTTTGCCAAACACTTTAATCCCATAACCCTTTCAAGCTTTATAACAGCTCTCTGAGTTATAAGTGACCCTGAGGTAGAGGTGAGAAGGCTAAAGTTCAGTGAGCTGAACTTACTTATTTTAGCTTGTATTGTTAGTATAAATCAGAACTTAGTTTGGAACTCAGACAACCTGACTTCCAAAGCCTGCAAGTATGCAAGTAATAAACTCTTTGTGTTTTACTTAGGTGAGCAAAAAGCTGCAACAGAAATTATCATAAAGCTATATAAGAACAACACATTTACATTCAATAAGACTGTTGTTTAGGGGCTGCATGCAACTAGCTGATATATATATATATATATGTATATCACCTGAAAATGTATATATATATATATATATATATATATATATATATATATATATATGTAACATTACTGAAAATAATGTTTAAGACAGGTTAAGTAATAATAGCATTGGCAATTAGCATTTGCCAAAGCCTTACTGTATAATGTAGTATACTGACCAATGTAGCATTTTACGTATGCTAACTTGTTAATTAGAGCAAACTGGAGGATAGGTAATATTATTATCACAGTAATAGTAAGAAACATGGTAGAAGTTAACTTGGCCATAGTCAAACTCTAACAGACTCTGAAGATTCACATATGGGCAGATAAACCTGGGAGTCCATGCTTTTAACCGTTACAAAATATAGTCTCTATTGATCGTACACACCTTTGAAAGTTGAAATGGTAGGCATTTTTAATCCTTCTGGGAAGGTTAAAGTATGTAGCCTTCCGTGAAGGTACGTTATGCTGAGTGAAATGAAGAAGACACGGAAGGGTTATAAATAGTGCGTGATTTCTCTAATATGGGAAAACAAAATCATAAACAATGTAAAAGAGAGGTGGAGAAAAGTAAGAAGATAGACCTTGTGAGAAACAAAAGAGATGTGAGTATGGGCAGGTGAGGGACTAGGAATGGGGAGGGAAGTTAAAATGATCAAGGTGTAGTATGTAAGAGGGGCCATAGGCTGCTAGGAAAGGGATGAGTCTCTTAGAGTGTGTGTGGGGTGCTTACAGCATGGGTAAGAGGGAGAAACAAACCGCCAAAGGTGCTGGAGATAGGTATTGTCTTCCCAAGACATATGTTTCCAATGTGTTATTGAGTCTGTAGTTCATGCATAAAAAACTTAAAAGTACAAAAAACATACAATATGTAAATTTTAAAAATAAAAACATTGAAAATTGCTGTACAGAGTATCAAACACCTAAGTCTAAAAGCTATTTTGATGAAGACTTTGCACCATCCCTGACAAAATAATTTTTTTTTACTCTTTCAATAATAAGCCTTTTCACATAGTAAATGCTTATTGAATGGTTTCATGTTGGCTTTTTTTATTTTTTTTTTTTTTGAGGCAGTCTCTCTGTAATCCAGGCTGGTCCTGAATTCACTGTGTAGCCCAGGCTGGCCTCCAAAAATGGCAGTCCTCCTTCTTGTGCTTCAACCTCTTAATGCAAGGATTACAGGCCTGCACCACTATAGCTGGCTAATTTTTATGTAGTGCTGGGGAATCAAACTCCAAGGCCTTGCACTTGCCAGACAAGAGCTCTAACCACTGAGCAACAGCCCCAGCCCTCATGTTGGTATACGTTTACTCAGTCAATCCTACACTAATAGTTTTAACATCATCTGAACCAGTGAATTGAACAAAAATAAATTATTTCCTTTCTTTTGGAATTTGTTAAGTATCTGTAATTGAGGTTGTGTCCTGAGTATTAGGAGAACCACAAGATCTGAAAACAGCTATCCGTAGTTCAGTAGCTCCCCCTACCCCAAGATCTCATTTCAGTATTTGTGTTTATGGCACTATTCTTTTCCTCTAGAAAGATTATCTTTCAGTATCTGATCCCTTAATCCTGGCATTCTTAGACAAGTTAATCTTGTTCCCAGCACTTTTCTACATCCCTTGTCTAGGTAAACTTCCTCACATGAAGATGGCACTTGGCCTTGCCATGTTCCACTCACCGTGTGTTCATAGTGGAAGCTGCCAACTACCTTCGTAGAGAAATAAACACTCTAGACAACAAAGGTACACCAAGGGTATACTATGAAGAACACTACATATATAAATTTGGCCATTTAGACTATATAGACCACTTTCTTGAAAATCATGGAAGTATCATAAGTCATATAGGGAAAAATAGTTCATTTGAATAGGCTTATAATTTATATTGAAACTGAATTGTTGATATTAAACCACCAAAAAGAAATTTCCAAGTCGAGAAAATTTGCTGAAAAATTCTACTAAATGTTTAGAAAAGAACTAACACAATCCACATACTTCATTCTGGAAAATAAGGTGTTCTTTCCAAATTATATTATGAAAATAGAATTACACTGATACCATAAAAAAGATTGTTTATGAAAAGAAAAAAAGAAAGAGAAAATTATATATCAATATTCAATGCAAATACTGAAGTAAAATTACTTTATAAATAAAAATCAATTGAATTCACCAGTATATAAAAGAATTATTCATCATGATGAATGAAATTCATTCAAAATTAAAGAAAACTGCATAGGTAAATGTAAAAGCCAATAGTTTTCATCTTTTTGTTACTTAAGTCCTATTTTTCCTCATACAATTTTAAAAGCAAGTTTGTAAATACCTATTGAAAGGCACAAAATGTATAAATATGTAATTTGTAGGCAAATGACAACCTAAAAGGGACATGGATCTGAAAAAACAGAACAGGATTTTTTTTTTTTTTTTGTAGTGTTGAAACTAAGTTCCTTTCATTGAAACCTGATTGTTGCAAAGTTAAGTTCTTAATTGTAATCCTCAGAGCAACCAGGAAGGGTCCAACTTAAACATTTCAGAGTAGAAATAGGAAGGGAGTTACAATAGAGTACTAGAAAAAAGGTCTATGTATTATCAAGCAGCAATGGGAGCATTAAAAAATAAAATTTAAGATATGTAGGAGACAAATGAAGATGGCAGAAGCAAACATTTACTTGGCAAAAATTATTTTAAATGTAAAGGGATTAAACTCTACATTACAAAACAAAGTTGGCAGAATGAATTAAAAATGTGATCCTATTCACATGCTCTCATGCTCTCTACAAGAGACTCACTTTAGATCCAAAAGCGACTGACACATAAAATTTCCTGAATGAATCTCCAGAGACTGCTAGTTAGTCAAAAACGCCAATCTCCCAAAATTCCACTTCCTTTTTAAAATATAACATTCTTGAGAAGGGGAAATTACTGAAATAGAGAACAGATCCTTTGTTTTTAGAGGCTAAGTGGATGTGTTTATGAAGTGTCGCGAGCACTCCGTAAGAGGAGACAGACGGGACAGAGGCAGATGGATTTACCTTGGAGATGTTCTTTATTCACACAACAATCAGTCAATCCAATTCTCAAATCAAACCATAATAAACCGATCAATTGATTAATTAAGCAGGAAAGCAAGCGTTGTTCTGCCTCTTAAAACTGTTCCCGTCCTGGGTCCCTTATG
>PVKB01002646.1:152899-262011 GCA_004027205.1 Ctenodactylus gundi | reverse complement strand
AAGTACAGTGTGCTGGGCAGGTCACCACTGTGGGACAGAGGAAAATGACATGGGATCAGGGTCTCTCCAGAAGTCCAGAGTGCAGATGGCCGTGTTGATCTCATGAGATGGGAAATAGAAGCAACTCAGTGTCTTTGGCTAAATGATACTTGAAACTCTCCAAAGTGTTGAGCACTACCCAGGCATTGGGACAATAAGACAGCAGGCTGCACTTTTTTCCCCATGTGTCTGCTGGCTGTGCTTGCAGTCACATCCATGTCACTGACAGAATTTCCATGCCTTGAGGAGGAAACAGACGATGGCTTCCAAGCCCACCAACCCTATCCTGCTGTGTCTGATGGAAGCTGGTAGAGAACTTCGGCTTGTGTTGTCTTTGGTGGCTTATTCCACGTTATCCATTAAGTGGGTGGTTGGTTGATGCCTGAGACATGCCCACCGGGGACTTAAGACCCTTCAGATTTGTCTTTGACTGTTTCGGAGCTAAGCTGGCCTCAGAAAGAGGACTTAGAGTCCCCCGCTCCATGGGAGGCACCTGGCACCTCCTTTCACCCTACTCAGGAAACTATGTCTTCTCATGGTGCCATTTAGCTCGAAATGATTATGTAATTACATTTGTGAATGTAATCCCTGCAGACATTATTCTAATTATAGCTCACAATCCTTTTCAGCGGCTTTCGGAGAAATAATTTGTGCAATGACCTGGGGTTCTTCAGGAGGCTGGAATGTCCAGAACCTGGCATGCACGGTGGCTCTGCCCACTGAAACCTTAGGCCTTTGGCTCTCTTTTAGAGAGGAAAGCAAGGAGTCTGGCTCATGGGAGTCACTCCTCTGGACAGGTCCAGTTCAGCACAAGTTCAAGTTGTAGATCCTTGAACAACTCCACAGAAGTCCTTTCTCTGGATTACTTTGCTTAGCTCTTAGAGCCCCTCGTTATGATTCTGTAAAAGGAATTTTGAGTAAATTTTGTGGTATGTAGATTCTACCTTAATAAATCTTTAAAAAATAACATAGTTGCTGTTGATTATCATCAAAGACAGAAATATGTAGATCTAGGTAATCATTGCTGGGCCACAGGGAGGAAATTACTGCTATGGGTCAGAATGACCAGAAAGGTCTTGAGGTGGACCCTGAAAGGTTCCAAGATTTAATTAGGGGACGTGTCAAAATTAAAAGGTGGTGGGTTTTTTTTATACTAAGTTGTTCTCCTCCCTTTCTCCCTCTGTGCCTGCATTCCTTCCCTGTCTTCCTTTCCTTCTTCCTTCCTTCTACCTATCATCCCTTTTTTCCTTCTCTACTTCCTTGTAATCTCTTATTATTTTGATAATTTCTTCAGAAAGTTGGAATCTTTTCAGTTGTACTGAAGTTTTTGTAGAACTAGTTCTTTAACTTACATTCAACATTAGGGAAGTGGGCTTCCCGGAGTGTCCTTGAGACCCAGGTTTTGTCTTCTGTTCCCCGAGAGTTCACCGGCTGCTGGCAGAGGGACCACATCGCAAACACTAAAACCACAAGCAGAGAGGCTCTTGGCCTTCAGTGTGTGACTCATAATTATAGGTGTGATGGAATCACCTTGCTGCAAAGGACTAGTCTAGATTGCACAGGACACACCTAGAATATCAAAGGGCCTCAGCTGTGGTTGGTTCTTTGCAAAACTCATGCATGTGGCATGTCACGGTCTTTAAAGTCACTCACTGTATATTTTCTGTTTCAGAAACCTACCCTGAAGGTGGGATCCAAGGAGAGTCCCTACAGGGCATCTGGTCCAGCATCCCCTGAATCAGTAGAGAGTGCAGGATATGGGAAGGGGATGCAGCCACCTTGTGGTCCTCAGGAGACAGAAACCTAGGTCCCCAATGCCCAAGGCCATAGGTTGGGGCTGTCTTGCCTCTCTTAGCATGACTGACCTCCTAGGCTCCCATACTCCAGGAAGGAGAAAGGCAGGAGCTCAGTTGGTGCAGGTCTACAAGGGGCTCACACTAGGCGTATCCATATTACCTGCTGGCCCCTGTAGGCCAGGAGAACAGCTGTCATGTTGGCCTTGCTACAGCAGTGCACATGAAGGCTGTGGAGGAGGAGGATGGGACCCATGGAACCATGCCACTTACACCAGACTTCCCGTCTCTACCACGTGGTGCTTGGGTCCTATACCACTGGCTGCCATGCCAGCCTTCCTGGGAGAATCCCTCTGCTTTCTCGGCCCAGAGCCTCTCCATGGCTAGAGTTGGTGGGCAGCTCTGCTGTGAGGTTTTGGCCAGCTCTTTCGTTGTCTGGGCCTCAACATTATTATTTGTAAAATGAGGCTTAGCAGAGCCTTTCTTCCTCTGGGTCCAATGTGAGGGTGGCTGAGACTGGATTTTGGAATGTATTTAGGGTATATCAAGGGACTCTGAATAATGGCAAAAAAAGTACCTCAGGCCTTTGGGCCCAGCTGAATGTATCTTTCACCCATCCATTCATCCTGATCTGTGGAGATGCCAGTAGTCCCAAACCAGTGGGTCCCCATCCTGGGCCACCTCTGTCACTACTGGGGCACAGACAGACACAGCATTTCAGAGGATTCACTTGGGGTCAGATACATCTGGCCCTCTAATCTCGAGAGAGTTCCTAAACTGTCTCAGTCTCAGTTTCCTCACCTGGGAAATGGGCCCCCTGTAGACAGTTGATATGACCCCTAAATGACAGCACGCAAGAAGATAGGTATATGGAATGA
Source organism: Ctenodactylus gundi (assembly GCA_004027205.1). Lineage (NCBI taxonomy): Eukaryota > Metazoa > Chordata > Mammalia > Rodentia > Ctenodactylidae > Ctenodactylus > Ctenodactylus gundi. Next base: position 259,301 of record PVKB01002646.1, on the reverse strand, counting down.
TAACGTGCCAGGAGGTGTACAGAAATCTCTGCTGCTTGATGATCCTGAGCACTGGCTTCCTAGGCCATGGGCCGTCCTGGCACACTGAGCTGAGGGGTGTGAGGAGGTTGGGAGCCCACCAGACCTTCTGCTTGCCCAGATTTCATGATGATAAGTGGAATTGTTCCTTGGGAGCATGGTGAGAAAGGAATGAACTGCTGGGAATTATTTTCATATACTTTTAACTAGAGAGTTTCCCGTTGTGAGCCATTTCCACAAATCTCCGCTGATGCCAAGCGCTCTTCACACCCTCTCCTGGTCGCCTCGGGCCCTCGGTTTATCACAGCCCTTGTTCCAGCCCTTTCTGGAACAGTAAATCGGGTTGCAGCTGCCTCAGTCCGTGAAACACCCTGACATTTAATCGTTTTCCTGCTCTCCTCCTGGAAGTCCCTGCAGCACCTCCAAGATCCTTCTGGCCCAGGAGATAAATCAGGGGCCCCTCCATTCATACAGAGGCACCAGTGCTCTTCTTGGGGTGTCTCTGCACGCTGGAGGCAGAGAACAGCGAGGCTGGCCATGCTGGGAGTCAGGCTGTGAGGTGGGCGGGCAGGCAGTGCCCGGGTTGGCTGCGGTGCAGCTCCGCATCCCTCCCCTGGCAGACACCGCAGGCTGCAGGGAAACACGTGCACACACTTACCTCTTTATGAGCACTCTTAAAATCTTTTTATTTTGAGATAATTACAAATTGACTAAAAGTCACAGAGATAGTAAAGTAAGGTCTCAGGCACCTTCACTCAGAACCCTCCATGATTGTTGCTTATGTAACACCAGCGCTGGATGGGAACCAGGAACTCGACCTTGCTGCAATTGGTGTGCCTCTTTCTGTCCCTTTATCACATGAGTAGTAAAAGAGCTTTATTTCCTCTTTCCCTCTCTCCCTTATTCCCTTCTTTCCTTCTTCCCTTCCTTCCTCCTTCCTTCCTTTTTTTTGTGGTACTAGGTATTGAACCCAGTGCCTTCACACTGAGTTACATACATCCCCAGATCTGTTTTATTTTTATTTTGCGACAAGACCTTGCAAATTGCTAGGTTGCCCGGACTGGGTTTGAATTTTCAGTCCTCCTGCCTCAGCCTTCCAAAGGGCCAAGATTGCCCGTGTGCATCCCTATGCCTGGCTCTTATAGATACTTTCTGATGTTCCTTCATGGGTCTGTGACCTTGGCTTCTTCTGGACATCCTGGGGAAAAAAATCCAGGCTAGTGGCCACCATGCTTGTATTTCTGGGCACTGTGAGTGGGAACTAGGAAGTATGACCCCTTCTTGACCTCAAGGAGCTCTTAGTCCAGAGATCTGCCTGGAACTCATGATTGTACCATCCCCCTGATGGTGTCTGCAACTGTTTGTTGACTGGCTGTGTGGACACCACGTCACAACAGGAGCGTGCCAGATGAGTGGTAAGAGGTGGCAGGAACCTTGGGCTCCAGGTCTGGCTTGCCCGGTGGCTCCGTAAGCTTGTCAGGTTCCTTTCCTGGAATATCCTGAGCACTCCTAGGAGTTGTGCTAGGATGGATTTGCCTGGATGGTTTCCTTGTTCTTTTTCCTTTTCTTGGACTCCGAATGTTGTCTTTCCTCTACTAAAGCTAAAGTGACAAATGAAGGGATTGTTTATAACAGAGGTCCAGGTCCAGAGGGAAGGAAGGAGAATTTTAGCCCAAGTGGTAAGAGAAGGATTCTGGCCACAGTGAGGGCCTCAGATCTCCCATGTTCTGCCTGTATCCCTCTCCTTTGTGGGAGGACAGGCACAGCTGGGAAGAGCAGGCACTCTGCTCTGCAGGCAAGACTCTAGAAGGCCATCTGAAGAGAGGGCCACGATGGAGCCCAAAGGGGTTATTGTTGGAATGATGGCGTGGGCAGAGGGCAAGGGATGGGCCAACTTTTCTCCTATCTGAGGTCAGTGGCTACATTTGGATACTGAATAGGTGGGCAAAAGCTGTGGAGAATGATTAAATTGAAAAATACCGTTACAGGAACACACACACTGCCATCCACTCCTTTGAAGTACTCTGCATCACTTTGAACACGTGTATCCCTTCTTTCTCGCAGCTTCTGAAGCAGTTCTGGAAGTTCTCTTCCATGAGTGTGTTTATGAGTTTAAAAAAAAATGATGATTGCCTCGGCCAGGTGCTGTCCGATAACAAAGCAGGCTTGTTAAAATATCATGATCTGTCTTTATCTGTCTTATACCCTGGATCTGGCATCGTGTGACTGCTGGCTCCTTCTCAAAGTCAACATGACCATGAAAGGTAAATGTTTTGAATCAGTTTTGAATCAGTTCAGAACACTGAGGTAGCCATCCACGAAAGAGGACTTCTAGAACTGCTCGATAAGAACTATAGAATAAGTGAGTTTGAAGGGAATTACCGACAATGTGTCTTTTATCGCAATACATTTATTTTTGTGTGTGTATTTATCTAACAAAGTAAAGATCATACCTGTGGCCATGAAGAACAGACCAGAGACATTCCTTGTTGACCTCCACCCCTGTGGGGAAAGACTGGTCACTTGCCACCTCGCATATGAGCTGAGGTAACTGATGATAACTCCACTTCACTTTGGCCTTGTAAGGGGCACAGGGCTGGGTCCCATGGCTGTAACCTCCTGCTGCCCTCTGGGTTGTTGATGGGTTGGGTCTGTCCTGCTTCTCCCTGCACTCACTGAGGCTGTAAAGCAAAGCTAGGCATGGGTGAGAAGGGACAGCCGGAGCGTGTCTGCTAGGGCAGTGACTCTGCTGAGGAGAGTGGCTTCTTGATTCCTGGACCGATGCTATGACTTTTCTGCTTTCTGTGGCTCTTAAATAGTCACAGAGAGCTGTGGTCACATGGAGGTGTCTTTTTGGGGCACGTTTCTGGAGGTGGCTTGGTAAATGGCTGCAGGCAAACCCAGGATTCAATTAGGTGTGTCAAATCTGCAGCCCTCTGCTATTTATTTTTTTTGCCCTTGAATTTTGAAATGTTATAATGAAAAAAAATTTTAAAGGAAATTTTACTACTTCTGTGAATTGTATGTTCTATATGTGGCCAAGACAAGACAGCTCCTCTACACACACACACACACACACACACACACACACACAGGACAAGACAGGGGCAAAAAATCCAGTAGACTGCAGGTTGGACACACCTGGCTCCTGCCTATAGGTTCTGGTTCCCATGTACCTTGTCTCCCTTCAGTCTGAGCTGTGTTCATTGAACTTTTATCTCAGGCTCTCAAAATGTGAAACCTTTTAGGAATTTTCTTCTTTCACATCTATGCAGATTAAGGATCCTGGAAGCATTAGGCTCAAGGCTTCCTCTGCAATGATGTTTTCTAGGAAGAAAGAAGCTGTAGAGGAAGCAGAGCTCTTGCATAACTCATGACTTTTGAAATCAGAAGCCTGGTGCTGCTGTGGACTGGCTGTGTGAGTTTGGGAAGTTACTTAGCCTTCCTGCATCTGAGCTTTCTTAGTTCTAAAATGGGGATTATCAATGAGCGTGCAAGCCAATGGGCTGTTGTGACACACAAAAGCCTAACATGGAGGCAGAGCCTTATCTGTATCATGGTGAATGTGTGGTCCATGGGAAACTGGGAGCCTGGAGGGGAACTCGTGGGCCTGGGATCCACCAGGAGTGACAGAGCCAATGCTGTAGCCAGGTCTGGAGTCCCAGATGGGGCCCATTTCCCTGGGAACGGAGAGCCCCTGAGTCCAAGCCTGGCTTCCTGTTGGAGAGACAAGCCTCATATCCACCTTCCTCAGACCTGATACTGTCCTGACTCATCTCTGAGCAGGTCAGGTGGTGGCTAAGCCTGGCTGCCTTGTTTTACTGCTGAGACAGAGAGTGCTGGGAAGGGCAAAGTCCTTAGAACTCATTCGTTTTTGTGTGCCTTCTGTCCACACCAGGCCTCCATGAGTACTCACTGAGTGTGCCTCTCAGGCTCCCTGTTGGTAGAGGGAAGGTCTAGTGCACCTGCCCCCCTTCACTTGTGCCAGCTTTGACAGGCCAGGTTTAAGTGATCCTGTTGGTCCCTAGGGGATGCTCAAAGCTACTCCTCTGAGCCTGTAGAGAAGAAGGGCAGATAAGCTCCCATGTGGGTGGTCTTGAGCGCTTATATTGGAGTCTCTTATTGAACTCTTCCTCAGACCCGCCCTGCAGGGCCAGGGTAGACACTCTTACTCTTTGGCAGATGACTTTCCCGGTACATTTTCCCCCTGGACTCGCTGATAGGTTCAGATACGAAGGATGAGAATTGGGCCGAGGCTTAGAAGGACCTGGACTAGTTTCCTCTAAAAAGGTGACAGGGCAGTGGGTTAGAGAAGGCTGTGAGAGTCAACCCATCCTTATCTAAGTCCTCCCTGTCCTTTATCAGCTGAGTGGCCCTGGGCAAGTTATTTAACCTCTCTGAGCTGCAGCCTCCTTATCTGCAAAGCTCTTTTAATTTAGGTTTCCCTGGAAGCAGAACTTGGACGCAAGCAATTTATTTCGTAGGTAATGGCAGGGAACAGGAAGAAGCAGTCGGAGGAGGGTAACACAGAGGAGGAGGCGCATTGTTGGGCTGGGTACTGCTGAGGACAACAGGAACTCACTCTTGCTGGGACCCTCCGAAGTAATATGCAGAATAGCCCTCAGAATTGCCACCCTCAAGGTCACAGGTTGAGGCATTTGTCCACCGATGCTTGTCCTGCAATGGCCTGGGCTGGCCGAGGGGGTCCCCTACTTCTGGGTGGGCAGAAACCTCCTTAACCCAGGTCCCCCAATTCTGCATTCCTGGAAGGAAGGCCAGCAGCCAGAGTGAGTGGTGGGGTTGGACAGTCCCTTCCAGAGGGCTGTTGCTTGCATGCTGAGACCTGTCCCCCACAGGGAGGCTACCCAGGCACACAATGGGCACATGCAGTCCTACACATGGGTAGCTTAGCATGGGCTCATGTGCTCATGACAGTGCCTCCCCACGGACCGTCGGGTGTGCAGTAAGGGCGTGATAAATGAGGGGCGCCTTCTGTCATTGCCGTTGTGATTGTGTCATCATGTCATTCAGACGTGCTGCAAGCCAGCCTGCAGACCACGTGGTACAGAGGCCGCATACATCCTGCAGGCATGCTCAGTTTTATCCAAAGAGCCTTTTATAAGCAGTTGCATCTATTAAAACATGTGGGCACTCTTACATAAAAATAGCGAGTTCCAGTTTCTCTGGAACTTGTCTGCTGGGGTAGGAGGTGAAGTTGCCCAGTAGGGGAGATTGGGGTTGGGAGACCCAAGGGGCCAGCGGGTCCCAGGCCGCCTCCTCTCCCACCTGGGAGCTCAGGGGTTTGAAACCTGCAGGGCCTACTGGAGCCACTTCCCCCCGCCCCCTTTTTTTGGAGTAGCTGCCCTGCTAGGTCTAGGGTTGCCTCCTGCCTCGATCTTAAGAGGGCCCCTGCTGCTCTAAGCGCTGTGTGCTGGTAAAAAATGAGCAGTCTGGAGCTTGACTGCAACGGATCCGGTCCCGGAAATAGAACTAATAGCAGTCGGAAAGACCGATGGGAGAACGCACAGGGATTTTTCATTCCCATCATTTAGCTCTTTCTAAGGTACTTACACTTCACGTATATTAACATTAAGTGTCTGATAATTAAGCACAGGAAGAGGGAGTGGGAGGAGGGGCGGCGCAAGGAGCCGGGCAGCCCTTCTTACTCGCAAGGATGCCAATTGCCTGAGTGGGATGAGAAGACTTCATCAGGGACCGGATGCTGCGAGTCGTGTGTGTGTGTGTGTGTGTGTGTGTGTGTGTGTGTGTGTGTGTTTGAGCAAGTCCAGGACTTTGGGTGGGGAATGTTCCATCCAACCACATCTGCTGTTATTTCTTTCCTTAGCCTACTTCTGATGTTAGGATTCTACCATCAGGGCACAAGGTTGCCTCCTGGGGTGTCCATTCCACCCCGCTTATTAGTTGCTGGCCCCTCCAAGTTAATCAACTTCTCCGAGTCCTAGTTTCTCCACTGTAGAATGGAGATAAAACTGACCAGATTGCCCGGAGTTGTTTGAAAGAATAAACTTAAAAGCTGCAGGGGATGAGCTTTGAAAGTCATCCAGCGGGGTGGCCACCTGAGGCACAGAGTGTGCTCACGTGTTGGGCATTCTAAGGGATGACTTGACCTCTCTGCACTGTCACCAGGGGGGCTTTAGGTAGGATGCCCTAGCTCTGGGGACAGTGACCTCAGTTTTTAAAGAAAGAATTTTTTTTTTTTGGTGGTGCCTGTGTGATTTTAGGGAATAGCAATGCTGGCTTTTATCTCTTGTCACAGCCCTGTCCCCAGGGAGGCTGGCAGGGAGATGGGGACTCTTGGAGCCCTCCCTCCTGAAGCCTGAAGTGGTGGGACAGATACTGAAATTTAAATTCATCTGTTTCCTTATCAATTCTCCCAGACACCTGTCTTGGACAAGGTACTCTGGAAGCCAGGCTGGATATCCAAAAAAAAAAAAAAAAAAAAAAAAAAAAAAAAAAAAAAAAAAAGCAACATTTCTTCCACAATCCGGGCTTTTAAATCACAACGGCTTAGCCAGGTGCTTTAAAAAAAGAGTATCTATTGGTTTTGTTCAGCTAATAAAAAAGTCACAGGTGCTTACAGGGGAGAGTTCAGAAAATATGAAAACATATAAACTAGCGAATAAAACACTCACAGAGCCCCACCCTGAGACAGCTGCTGTCCACATTTTGATGCATTTCTACTTTCCCCACTCCCCCTTTTTTTCTTTTCCGCACTCCTTTCTGCCTTTCTTTCTCCAAAATTTTTGTTATAAAATAATCCCAACAAAAAAATAAACAAGATATGGGGAGACCAGAGCAGTCACCCATATTCCCATTATTCACCGTCTTTAAAGAATCTTTTTCCTTTTCTTTCCTCCTTTCTCCCCTTCTTTCCTTCAAGGAAAATGTTTACAGACGAGAGTCAAAACTCCCCTCCTTACTGCGGCTCTCAACAGCACCACTCCCTGAGACGGAATGTGCGTTTCCTCCTCAGCCAGTTGCATAGCCTCATGCATAGACGGGTCCTTGAACAACATGTATAATTACCGTTGGCGATCCCATATTTTTTAGAAATTCTGTCATACAATTCTTACATATTTTTTAAATATAACATCACGTTTTGAAACATTTATCCCCGTTGAAGTGAATCCATCCCGTTCACCCATTTTTTGGTAGGGTTGTATTCTCTTGTATGTCTACATCACAATTATTTGTCCATTTTTCTACTAAGGGATTCTAGGTGGCAGCAACAGGCACCCTGTGTTAGCTTTTCTTCAGTTTCTGTACTGTGGTTCTCTTCCCTCTCCACCCAGACGTAGAATTGCTGAGCCACAGAGTGGGTGCGCGTCCAGCTGTAATCAGTTTGGTGAAACTGTTGCATGCATTTTAATTCCAACGAACGACTTGTGTTTCCATTTCTCTTCAGTTATACCCAGCACTTGATATTGCTGGATTTAGACAATCTGCTGTTGTGCTCTGATGTAAATTGTGTCTAATTTTGATTTGCATTTTTTCTGAATAGTGGTGAAATTAAACAGCATTTAATATGCATATGGTCCATTAGGGTTTCATCTAGAGTGAATTTGACCATCAAATTATTTGTTTCTAACTTGTGGGAGTTCTTCATACCGTCTTAATACTCATAAGATGTTGGTTATGTGTGTTCGGATGTGTTGCTGTAAATCATAACTTTTAATTTTGTTAATGGTATCCGTGGCCCACATGAGTTTTAAAATTTTAATAAAATCTCATTTATAATTTTATTCATTTTGATAGTGTGTATGCTTGACAATATGTTGAAGGAATTCTGCTCTGACACCAACAGCAGTCAACAGAACTGAAAATAAGCAGTTGGGACTACATCAAGCAAAAACCTTGTGCACAGCAAAGAAAAAACAATCAGCAATACATAAAGGCAGCCTTCAGGGGAGAGAAAATTGTTGTGGACAATTTATCTGACAAGGGATTATTATTCGAAGTACATAAGGAACACAAACAACTCATACAATACCCCCAATAACCTGATTAATAAATGGAAAAAGGAGCAGATAGACCTTTTATATTAAAGGAAAATATACAAATGATTGATAGGTGTATGGAAAAGAAGCTCAGCACTGCTAGAATTAATTAAAGAACGCAAATTAAAACCACAATAGACAGGGTGTGGCGGCACGTGCCTCTGATTGCAAGCTTCTTTGGAGGTTGAGTTGGGAGGAGTGCAAGCTTGAGAGGAGCCTGGGTGACCTAGTAAGACTCCACCTCAAACTAAAACATAAGAGGGGCTGGTGGTGTGGTTTCCTGACAGAACTGTTGCCTAGCATTCAAGAGGACCTGGGTTCAATCCTGGATACCACAAAAATCAAAATTAATAAAATATCACTTTATGCAACTTAAGATGTCTATTATCAAAAGAATAAGAGATAACAAATTTTGGTGAAGATGTAGGGAAAAGAGACTTCCGACACACTGTTGATGGGAGTATAAATTGAGACAGCTGTTGTAGAAAAGAGCATGGAATTCCTCTAAAACTTGGTAAGGAGCTGCCCAACCTTCTCATTTCTTGGTATGTGTCTTGTAATGAGTTGGATCTAAAATGTGCTTCCCAAGGCTTCTGTATCGGAGGCATGATCTCCAGTGCAGTGAGAGGTGAGGCTTTGGGGGAGTAATTGAATCATGATGGCTTAACTTCACCAGTGGCCTAGTCCTTTGATGGATTCATAATTCGATGGTGTCATTGGGAAGTTACGGAATCATAGGAGTGTGGTCTCGTTGAAGGAAGCGGGTCATCGGGACGGTAGCTTATCCCTGGCCTCTTCCGCACTGGCTGTCTTTCTCTCTGCTCTCTGGCTGGCCTGAAGTGAACAGTTTTCCTTTACAATTCCCATCTGCCATGATTGGGTTTTCACCACAGGCCTAAGAGCCATGGAGCCAGCTGACCATACATCGAAGCAGTCAGACAAAGTCATCTTTTGTCCTTTAAGTTGTTATTCTCAGGTGACGGAACTTAGAGATAGCTGAGGGAAATGGAAAATCAGTATGTTGGACAGGTTTCTATCCTCCCATGTTTATTGTGGCATTATTTAAGATAGGCAAGAGATAGATGCAACCGATATGTCTACCAGCAGATGCAAGGATAAGGAAAACATGGTATACACATGCATGTGCACATGTACACGCACACATGCACACACACACACACACACACATGATTATTCAGCCTTAAGAGAAGGAAATGTTGCTATTTTTGACAACATAGCTAAAACTTGAGAGAATTCTGTGAAATAAGTCAGCCAGCAAAAGACATGTATCTATTTCACTTATGTGAAGAATCTCAAAATGTCAGACTCATAGAAACAGAATAGAATTGTGGTTGGCAGGACCTGGGAGTGGGAGACATGGGAAAATGCTGGTCAGAAAATTTACAAACTTTCTACCACAACATGGGTAAATTTTAGGCATCTAGTGATACGGTAACTATAGCTAATAATACTTGATTGTATAATTGTAATTTGCTAGATCTTAAATGTTTGCACCACAAAAAGGGAAGGTCACTGTGTGAGGTGATCAATGTGTGTTAACTTCAATGTGGCAGATATTTTGCAATGTAGCTATAAATCAATGCATTGCATGTGTCTTAGATATATACACTTCTATTTGTCAATTATACCTCAATAAATCTGGGGAAAAGTTTTCTAGTTTTTAAATTTTCACATTTACAATTTCACGAATGCCTTTTTGTAAACAGTGAAATGTAGGATATACTTCTCATGTATATATATATATATATATCCTGAAGTTTATATGTAGATATACACCCATGCACTGATATACATTCATGTATGCATGCACATGGATATTTCTATCAATGTCTTTGTATCATATATGTGTAGATATATTTATACATGTATGTATGTATGTATAGATGAACGCATCACTGTCCCACTCCCATTCATCATGGCTCAATTACTTCCCATCCACCTTTCTCCAGTGAGTTTTGATTCTATTTCTCCTACCTATAGAGTTTCCATATTGGCCTGGATCTGTTTCGCCTTTTTTCTCCTTGTTCCCTTCCTGTACAATTCCAGTGTGTTTGGATGACGCTAACTCCACAGCAAGTCATACCACCTTGCATACTTTCTTTTGTCTTATACATATTCCTTTAAAATATGCTTTGCTGGTTCTTTCCTGTCCCAGTGTGTGTTTTAGGATCAGATTGCCACACTTCATAAAAAGTGTCAACAATATTATTGGAACAGTTTTGATGTTACAGTTTACTATGGGAAAATATATGACATCTTTAATGTAATAAGTCTTATTCATGAACATAGTGTTGATATGCATTTGTTTTAGTCTTTTTATAGTCTGTAAAATTTTCATAGGTACATTAAACAACTTCATTCTATGTGCTACTGGTTTCTACACCTGCTCTGATTGGCTGCAAAATGACATCTTCTAGTGGCTTCATGCTGGGTTCTCTGAGAACCACAGATTTTGTGTATTAATCTTGAACCTAGATACTTGGTAAGATCATATCTATATATCTATATGTATATCTGTACTTGGTTTTTAGTACCATTTTTATGATTTGAGTACTGAAGTTCCAGTAATCTCATAACAGGAACTGGATAGTTTTATTTTTTCTGTTCACTGAAGTAGAGCTTTGCCTTTTTAAATTTTTGATAAGATGGGGTGGTTTGTTCAGAATCTAGGAAATCTTTGCCTATAAAACTATTTCAACTTGCTACTTATTTAAGAAAGATATTTTTGACCAGTAACATGTGTCATTTATTTAACTGTCCTTTGTCCAGTCTAATTTTTTGCTTCAATATTAACTTATATTTTAATAATTTTATTGTTGAACAATTATATATTCGTAACTCATATTTTTATTAAATATTATATTTAGAAAATTACCAGCATAGTTAGGATTAAAAATAAATCTCTCTACTGTATCTGTGATATTACCATATTAATATTTCTTCATAGTTTTCACCTCTTTTTCCTCTCCCGCCTCTGTCAGCCCCCTTTTTCTGAAATGATGTGGGAATAATATCATACAACAAGACCTCAGAAGCTGGCACTCCAGGGTACTGCAGTTGAAGTCCATCTCCATTGTATTTTAAATAGTTTGTCCTTTGTGATTATTACACAATATTCATTGTATACCTATAGCATCGTGGGCTTATCACAATTGAAAACATTAAGTTGCTTCCAGTTTTCTGATGACTATGAGTAGAGTTGCTATGAGTATTTGTGTACAAGATTTCTCATGAATGTTTTTTCATTTCTCATGGTTAAATATTAAACCCAAGCTATGAACCCTGATGCTTAGGGCCTGTTTAACTTCACTAAAAAAAATTGTCAGGAGGTTTGAAGTTCCAGCCCAGCCTGGGCACCTTAGCAACTTAGTGAGACACTGTCTCAGAATAACAATTTAAAAAATGGGCCGGTGGTGTAGCTCAGGGCAGAGGTGCTGGATTCAATCCTTAGTCTCCCTAAAAACCAAACACCCAAACAACAACATAACAGACCCACTAACCTGTCTCACAGTGGCTCTACAATTTTGCATTCACATTAGCGATGCCTGAAAGTTCCTGTAGCTCTGAATCCCAGACAGCAATTAGAATTGTCAGGTATTTTTAAGAAAAAAAAATTAGCTATTTTGATAGATATGTACCATTGTCTCTCATTGTTTTAAATTACCCTAATGATTGAATATCTTAAAGTTTGATAAAATGCCATCTACATAACATCTTTTGCTAAGTGCCCTTCAGCCACTATAAGTTGGGTTGTTATATTGTTTGGGCTTTGATTTGTTATACACTCTGGATAGAAGTATTCTGTCAAACACATGGCTTAATGAATGTTTGATCCAGCCCATGACTGGTTTGTCATTTCATTTTCATCAAAAGTGTCATTTATAGAGAGAAATTTTGTATTTTCATGAAATCCAGTTTGACTTTTCTTTACATTTTTGCTGAAGTATGTAAGAATTCCTTTTCTGACCCAACGTTTTTTTTATAAGAAGGTTTATAGTTTCACTTTCATTTCTATAATACATTTTGAGTTAATATTTGTGTGAGATCTAAGTTTTGGATGGGTCAGAGTTTTACATTTTTTTAAAATGTGTCCTTACTGTTGTTTAATAACTATTTGTTGAAAACAATGTTTTTTTCTCTACAAGTTGCTTTCACATTTGTCAAAAAATAAGTTGACTATATTTGTCTCAGTCTATTCCTAGGCTCTGTTTTTCTCTATAAATGCATACATCCCTCTTAAAATATCACATGGTTTTAATTACTGTAAGTTTACAAGTATTAAATCATTATGAAATCATCCTGTGTGTTACCAACATGTGAATGAATAAAGATATTTTGGTACATCTATACAATGAAATATTATTCTGCCATTAAAAAGAATGAAATCTGTCATTTGCGGTGACATGGATGAAACTGGAAGCTATTATGTTAAGTTAAATAAGCCCGGCTCAGAAGGACAAATCCTAATGTTCTCGTTTACATGTGGAAGCTAACTGTTGAACCTCAAGAGAGAAAAGTGAATAGAAGTTACCGGGGCCTGGAAAAGTGTGGAGGAGGGAGGGATGGAGGATGGTGACTGGGTACAAGGGTCTGGTTGGATGGAAGAAATAGATTCTAATGTTCTATGGCGCAGTAGTTTGGTTGATGATTGCATATTTCAACATAGCTAATTAAGGGAATTTTGAATATTACTAACATAAAAAATGATATATGTCTGAAATGATAAGTATACCAAATACTGTGGGCTAATTATTCCCGCACACTGTATAGATGAGACAAAATTGTACACTATATTCCATAGTATAAATTCACGAAGTCTAGAAAAAGTCAGGTAGTGAGATTTCTCCAGCTTTGTTCTTAGATTTGAGAACAAATTGCTGATGTTTCCATTTCCTTTCCCAATAAACTGGAGTTTAGCTTATTGATATTTATAAAAACCCCTAGAAAATTTTGATTGGAATTGAGTTAAACCTATAGACCATCTTAGAAAGGATTGATAATGATACTGAATATCCAATTCCTGACCACAAATTTATCACTTTCTTTATTTAGTTTTTTCCCCTTTTTAATCAATGTTTTGTGGCTTTCAGCCTGTAACTCCCGCATATATTCTGTTAGATTTATATCTAAATGTTTCATTTTGGAGGCAAATGGTTTAAACACATTATAAAGGCTTTCCATTGCTACTTTATAGAAATATAATTGACTTTGGTATTGACCTTGTAAGTTGTATTAGTGGAATGTTTTGAATAACATAAGCATTATGTTGTCTGTGAATAAAGGGCTATTTATTTATTGTTCTGCAGCCCATATACAGAGTATTTCTTCCTTCTTCTTTTTTTTTCCTCATTGTATCAGTTGGGACTTAAGAATGACTTTGTCCAAAAGAGATGAGCGCAGAGACCTTGCCTTATTTCTCATTTTAGGAGAAAATCATCCCACCTTTTTCACTATTAAATTTATTTTTAGCTGTAGGAGCTTTATTTTGTAGGCAGTGTTCATTTAGCTAAGAAATTGTCCTAAATTGTTAATTGCTGAAAACATTACGATGGTTAATTTGTTGAATGTTTCTTCTGCATCTATTAAGATGATCACATGATTCTTCTTTAGTTGGTTAATATGGTGATTTTCAGAGATTTGCAAGGCTGAGATAAGCTTGTATTCCCAGGGTAAACCTCATACGATCATGATGTACCATTTTTTCTAAGTGTTATTGAAATTGTCTTGCTATTTTTTTTTGTTGAGAATTTTTGCATTTTTGAGAGGTATTAGTCTAATTTTTAAATTTCTTGTAATGTTGATGTAATGTTAAACGAGGTAATCAGGGTTTACAAAATAAGTTGGATTGGATAATACAATTTCATAATTTTTGCTTTAAACCTAGTCTGTTTAAACCATTTATACCTAATACATTTATTGATATGCTTGGGATTTAGACCTGCAGTTCCTTTTTTTCTGTTTATCTTCTCTAATTTTGTTTCACTCTTCCTCTTTTTTCTTGCATCTTCTGCATTTTTAATCAATTTCTTTTTAATCAATGTTTTGGCTCTTTGTTTTTTTTTTTTTTTAAGTAGTCACTTTGAAATTGTTAATGGTCAAAATGCTCAAGTAGCTTTTGTGTTTCGTCCAGAATTAGTTGTCATGGTGAGTGGGAGACACAGGTTATCCTGTACTTAGTCAATCGTGGCTGTCTAAATACACCTTTGCAGAAATGCAGTTTTACTGTTTTTATATATCTGTCTAGTTTGTCATTATATCTTCAAAATAAGTAACTTTTGGATATATTAAACATCTTTCTTGATGATGGCCTTTGTTTTCCTCCTGTGTAGGATTCTGTGCTAGGCTCCATTGGTGCCCTTACCAGACTTTGCATCCCGTTTGCCAGCTACACAAGTCTCTCAACTTCTGCATACTTTACTCTTAAAACTTTGTACTGGAAACCTTCAAAGTACTGCTGTTCGGCTCTGAAGCCACCTGCTGGCGTGGAGAGCTAGAAGTGCCTGAGGTTGATATCTCTCCCACCCTCAGGCAGTCTGTAGACAGTAACTGCTGACACAAGAGGGGGCATCTCAGCTCTTTTGTCTTGAGGCAGAAAACTCTTCTCTGTCCTCGCTGTGTTCCTCTACATCCTTACTGCTTTATTTCTGGGAGTGCTTCCTTCATAAACTACTCATACTCTGATCCTTGGCTGAGATAATTTTCTTCCACATATTTCTTTTATCTTCTTGAGTTGCATGATGTTTTTCATCCCTCCTATTTTTATATAAATACATTTATGGAGATTTGTATTGAATTGATCCTACAACTTATTTTGGGTAGAACCTTTTTTTCTGTATAATCTGGTATTATGCAGGGAGAGACAACTAGATTAGTGGAACAGGTGAAAGAACCGAACCTGAACCTGGAGAATATAGAAACTTAATAGCAGAAGTAGAACTAAAAAAATATTGGCACTCTGGCAGGCTGAGACAAGAAGATCCCAAGTTAAGCTCAGCCTGGGTAACTTATGACTCAACTGTCTCAAATAAACACTTAAAAAGGGGTTGGGGATATAGATGTATGTGAAAGCTCTGAGTTTGCTCTTTAGTACCACAAAGAAATTACCAGAGAAAGGTGAACTGTTCAGTAAGTTGTCCTGGACGATGGAAGGTTTATTAGTACCTGCATGTGTGTGTGTGTGTGTGTGTGTGTGTGTGTGTGTGTGTATTGTGTTTTCACTTAGCCCTAAATATATGTTTGTATTTGCACTTTTAACATCAGTGATTTGGGACCATTATTTAAAAATGTTCTATATTTTGTCTTTTAATTGTCAGTGGGATTGGAGAATGATATTTGTTGATTTTTACTTTTTTGAAAGTTGTTGCCCAGACTGGTGGCACAGGCCTTATTGTGATTTGGATCTGAATGTCCCCCAAAAGTCTCATGTGTTCAGATGTTATAGATTATTTATGGAACCATGTGTTGATCTGGAGGGGTGGAGTGTGGGCATGTGGTGGATTATAGGCATGTGGAGGAACACAGGCGTGTGATAGATTATAGATTACAAGCGTGTAGTGAATTAAGGGCTTAAGCCTGGAAGGGCAGACACTGAGGCTGGACCAGGGAGAAGCAGATCACCGGGACAGGATGGGGAAGGTTGGATGCTACTTCTTCCATTTCCTCTGTGACTTGGCTTCCAGTTTTCAGTGCTGTGAAGAGTTACCTCCACCTCTGCTTCTGCCATTTTGCTGCCATTGTTGTTGGCTACCCATGAATAGACTGTTACCTTCTGAAACTCTGGGCTAAAGTAAGTTTTTCTCCCATAAGTTGTGGATGTCAGATATTCTGTTCCAGCAATGAAAAAGTAACGAAGACAGCCTGATAATCCCAGTGCTCTGGGAGGTTGAGGCAGGAGAATTTCAAATTTGAACTCAGCCTGAACTATGTAGTAAATTAGTGAGATCTTGTCTCAAAATTCTAGACTCAGCCCACAGTACACAAAAAAAAGAAGAAAAAAAATTACTGAGACTTCTGTTACATTGCATTGCAAGGTCAATTATATATATATATAATTATATATATATGTGTGATTCTTGGTATGTCTGGTAGATCAAGCTTACCTCACTGTTGTGCACATTTCTGTGTCACAAGTAATTTTTGTCTGCAAGACCAATTTCTGATATAATATGTTATAATCTCTTATTTGGATTATGATTTATCAGTTTATTCTTGTAATTCTGTCAGTTTTACTTCATATATCTTTGAGGCTGTGTTGCTGCGAGGTACATAAAATTCAAGACTATTGTATCTGCTGCATGAGTCTTTCCCTTTTGTTATTACAGAGTTCTTTATCTCTGTAAATGCTTTTTGCCTTCAGTTCGATTTTATCTGTTGCTAGAGTTGCTAGCCTGTTCTGCTGTGCTGTTGCTGTACTGTGCTGTTGTCACTGGGCCACCAATATCCTTCTCCATTCCTCTGTTTTCAGCATTCGTGTGTCTCTTGCCGTGGGCAATAAATCATTAGATTAAGAAAAATCCAATCTGTTGGATCCTGTCGTCTAATTTATAACTTAAATCTGTTTACATTTATTACGAGTGTTGATGTGAGATATGTGCACTTATTTTTAATCATCTCATTTGTATGTTTTTCTTTGCCATTTTTCTTCTTTCTAACCCCCATTCTGTTTTGCATTTGATCAATAAAGCTTTTATTACTCTCCTCTGCCAATTTCAAAATTATAAATTTCATGTCTATTTTTAAAATTATGATCCTGTTTTTTCAATATTTTTGAAGGCTGAGTTCATAACATTATAATAAACAAATAATCCCACCCAATTCATTAGTATTCCTACCACCCGAAGTTTATCATTTGATATTTTTGACATAATTGCTTCCAGAAAAGTCTCTGAGGTATGATCAAAACTACAGTGAATATTTAAATTAAAAAATTTATTATAGGAAAAGACACATTGTTGTTGGTCCCCTTTCCTTCAAACACATTTTTCCTGCCATCCTTGTCACATTCTGGAATTCAGAAATTCTTTTGTGAGCGTCTTGACTTGTGCTACCATGGCTTGCTTGATGTCTTTGATTGATTTAGGACATTTACTCTTCAGGATTATTTTGACTTTGGAAAAGAGCGAGAAGTCACAAGGTACCTAATTAGGTGAATAAGGGGAGAAAGACACACAATAATGTCTTTACAAGCCTGGCTTTTGTTGATTAGCACTTGACAGCAGAATTCACCATATTTATAAAAATCACAATTTTCAAAGATATTGAAGAAAGAGGACTTTCTGAACTGCCTCAGATAGTGGCAAGAAACATAGGGTAAGTATATTTGAAGGGATAGTATTTTGAGGGAGATGAATGCCAATGTATTTTTTACTTTAATCTTTATTTAGTTGTTAAACATTTTTTAAAGACAAGGTCTCATTCTGTAGTGTAGGCTAGGCTTGAGCACATTGTGTAGCCCAACCTAGCCTTGAACACAGGAAAATCCTCCTGCCTCAGTCTTGCAGAGTGCTGGGATTATAGGCACGAACCACCTCACCTGGCTTCTGTGTAGCTTAGAAATTGAACCCAGGGCTTTGCACTAAATAGCCAATGTAATCTCTGAGCTATACTCCCAAGCCCTGTAGTCATTTAAAAAATTTAAACATTTGCCATAATTTTTTTACATGTCATATTATTTTATAATGATGAAACATCCTTATTACAGAATTTCAAACAAGGCAGAAATAAGCAACTAAAAGGATTTTAAAAATCACCTAAATTTCATCATCTAAGAAAAACATTTATGTATGCCTCTATGCAGATAGAAATGAGCACAGATAGTTTGACAGATATTTACCTTTATAAAAAATTAGCCACCTCTATATGTTATTTCAGAATATAAAGATTTATGTTTAATTTTACTAGAAAGCAGTAGAACATATAAATGAGATAAAGCAGTTTTCTTTTTTGAGACAGGATCTCACTGTGTAGCCCAGGCTGGTCCTGAAATCACCATGGAACCCACGCTGGCCTGTGTCAGGGCAGTCCTCCTGCTTCAGCCTCCTGAGTGAGTGCTGGGATTTCAGGTGTGTGCCACCACACCCAGATTTATGTGGTGGTGGGAAGTGAACTCAGGGCCTTGATCTTGTAAGGCAAGTGCTTTAACCACTGTGCCATTCCTCCAGCCCCAACTCAGAAAATGATGAACTTCAAATATTTTTTAAGTAAAAAATTTCTTAAGAAATCCCTAAAATTAAAGGGACTGTGTGAAAACACAAGTTTTTAGTCATTATTTTAGAAAGTGTCAAGTTTGTCTAGTTTCAGGTGTAACCTAGCGAATCCTTTCTTTGAAAGATGAATCACAGGTGTCCGTTCTTCCCTGGCATTCTACTGTCTCGTCTCTTCAGAGTTGTGAGTTACATTATCACTTTACCCTGTTGCCTTAGTCACTCTCTGGTTGCTAGGACACAATACTTGATACGTATAACTTCAGGGAGGAAGGAAGGAAAGGTTTATTTTAGCTCACAGTTTCAGCCAGTCTCAGTCTGCTCATGGGCACTCCCTGCAATGGTGGAGGGGTATGGAGGAGGGGTTGATGGAGGGAAGCTGTTCATGGCATCTCAACAGGAAGCAGAGAGAGCAAAAGGTGGAGCTAGTAAAGGAAGGATATCCTTTTAAGTCATGCCCCAGCGATCCACCTTTCCAACCAGGCCCCGCCTCTTAACAGCCCGGGAAATCGGCAGATTTCCCCCGGGGATGGAATCATCTTCCAAACACATGAGACTTTTGGGGGACGTTCTGGGTCCAAACCATAACACTTGTCCAGGTCAATTACTTTCATGTCAAGTTCTATCATCATAATTTCCCTAGTTACTGTTGGTCTGCATTTAAATGAATTCTTCGTTCATTCCTAGCTCTGTGACTCATCTTTGAATTTATGTTTGCTGTTATTATTTTACATGTTTAATTGACTGAATTTAGCTGTTACTAATTCTCTTTTCTTTTTTCTTTTCTGGACAAAAGACCTTAATGTTTTAGAATGGATATGTTGCTCTGTATACTTAGATGACTTCAGCTTGGTGTAATATTGTTTGCTCGTCTTTTTCTTTCCCTCCAAAGACTGAAATAATAGTACCTCTTGCCTGGCTCTGCTTGTTGCTGCAGAGAAGTCAGAATCTGGTGTGAATTTCCCATCATGTGTGGTTTTACAGTTTTTGTTTGGATGCGTGAAGATTTCTCTCAACTTTGAAGTTTAATACTTTAATTGGATGGGATGAGTCTTTGTGTTGAGATTTCAGAGTCAAAATTTCCTGAAACACATTGTACTCCTTTTCCTTTGCTTTTCTTTGTTTTTGGCAAATTCATTCATTTTATTTCAATGCAGGGGAAATTTCTTGTATTATATCTTCAAATACATATTTTGTTCTATTTGTTGGGGTTTCTTTTCAGACACCCCAGTTATTCTTAAGATAAACTGCTATTGTATCTCTCTAATGGCTTTAATTTCTTTTTTTATAAGCACTCATTTTTGTTATGTCAATTATATGTTAGGTCATTTTCTCTATGTCTGTAATTAGATTATCAACAGTGGCCCTTCTGGTTTTTCATAATAGTGCCATTTGTGCTGTAATTTTGTTTCCCGAGGTTTCTAATCTTTTTCCATCTCTTTCTGTTTTTTTATCATCTCATCTTTGAATTTTAATTATACAGAATTCATGTTTCTATTAACATTTTCACTGATTTAAAATCATGGTGATTTCTTCTGTTCCCTGAGTAATGTCTTTGTCAATTTTTGGACTCTCTGTCTCTGCGGTGCTGTAGGTACTCCATACTCACCAGCTTCTTCACGGCCTCAAAACAATACTGGACACCTGCAACTTAAAGGAGGTGAGGTTTAATTTGGCTTGTGGTTTTAGGATTACAGCCCATGGTTGTCTTCCTTCAAGGCAGAGACAGTATGGCAGCAGGGCATGGGGGAGGAAAGGAGCTCACCTTATGGCAGCCAAGAAGCAGAGAGAGGGGGAGGGGAGGAACCCCGTCAGGGGCTGTGTTGCAAAGCCATGCCCACAGCGACACACTTCTTCCGCGCAGGCCCCGCCTCGTACTAGCACATTTACTTACGAATCATCAGTGAGTCAGTACACTGATGAGTAAGTACAGTGATCCTGTGACCCAGTCACCTTCTGAAAGCCCCACCTCTGCACACACAGAACTTTGGGGTACATTCCAGATCTAAATCTTAACAGTGCTTTATTGCCTGTGGTGCTTGTGTGGCTTCCCACAGAGGCCTGTTAACCTGTGGTGACTTTGCCTGGGCATCCGCTGCGCTCATCATTTTATCCGGAACCCCCAGTTATTCCCTCTTAGCTGTGGTGTGACGGCTGCCTAGTTTTCCTTCATTCACTGTCTCAGGTGACAGGAAAGAGAGGATGAATACAGCCTTGGTTTAGCAGGCTTTGTCAGACTTTTCTGGGCCTGGAGACTCTATGACATGTCCTGGCATTTACAGTGTGTCTTAGTTACTTGCTCGTGCTATCACACGGTACCCGACATCTATCTGCAGTTTAAGGGAGGGCAGATTTATTTAGATCACACAGTTTCAGAAGGTCCCACACAGTTCATTCATGGGCAGCTGGCGGTGGTGGAAGCACGTGGCAGAGACTGGAGAGCTGCTCGTGGATTTGCAGACAGAAAAGCAAGTGAGTGCGGAGTCAGTCCGTATTTGGACTCAGGCAACCAGAGCTTTCCCAGAAGAAGCTGTATCAGTGTTTTGGTTCCTTTTCTTTACTTAGTTCAAGCTGCAGGTTGGGCCTCCCACACCCAAGGTGTATGCCCCTGCCATACTTCTTGGCTCATAAATCAATAACAGAAACCCAAAAGCTGTGCCCTGGGTGTTCCTTAGTCTCAACAAGTTGACACAATCCCTCCAGGTCAAGTCCCTCGCATCTGCCCCTTCTAGCCGGGCCCTACCACCAGATAGTCCACAGTTCCATAGTTATCCCACTACGTACAAATACATGAGGCTTTTGGGGGACACTCCAGATCCAAACCAAAACACTGCACCTTCATAGTAATGTGTGCCATTTATGTGAGAGTATCCCAGCCTTCTGGACATTTCCCCAACTAGTAGGTGGCCCAGGAACTTTTCCTTCCATAGGAGAGTCTCAGCCCTGCTTCCTCCCCCAATCTTCTATGTTTTCTATTGTGGTTAGGATCTGGAAGATTCCCCCAAAAGTCACATGTATTTGGATGTTATGGATTGTCTATGGAACCACGTGCTGTTGGGAGATTGGGGCCTGGTCCGGAGGGATGAATTACAGGTGTGCAGATGGGATTACAGGTGTGTGGTGGGGGCTTACCACAACTTCCACTCCTGGAAGGGGTGGAACTCTGAGCCTGGGCCAGGGTCAGATTCCTGGGATGGGCCTGGAAGGCTATGTAAGCTGCTTCCTGTCTTCCTTAAGAGACTAGACCAGACCTGATTTGCCTTGACTTGGCTTCCTGTTAGAAATACTATGAGAAGCTGCCTCCGCCTTTGCCTCTGCCATGTACTTCCACTGTAGCCAGCCGCCCCTGAGGGGCCTGGGACATTCCGAAACTGTGAACTGAAATAAGCTTTTCCTCCCCTAAATTTGTGCATGTCTGGTATCGAGTCAGAGCAACAAAAAAGTAACAAAGACATCTCTTCAAAAACAGTTTGCACTCCTTTTCCTGCGAGGGAAAATAAAGATGCTTCTTATATCAGGCAGATGTATAGATACCACCAGGTCTGAGATGAGGAGTGGGGGGCAAGTGATTTATTGAGGCAGTACTTCCAGGGAAGCCGGCTAGGAGGTGGGGCAGGGAAGGGAGAGAGTCAGAAAGCTGGAGTGGCCTCAGTTCTTCCCACAGGAAACTTTGGAGTGGAAGCTAAGTCTCAGTTTTCAGACTGAGGTCCAGGAGGTAGAAATGGGTGCCCAGAGGTAGTAGAAAGGTTTGGGTAGGGTGTCCACTCTCCATGCCTCTCAGATCCTCTCACTCCCCTCACTGTAGCTTTTCATGGATTAATTAAAGGAATGGTGGGTGTTGTGGCTTGTATCTGGAGTGTTCCCCAAAAGCTTAATGTTCCTATGTATACTGTTTACTGTTGGGAGGTGGAGTCTTGCTGTAAGAAACAGATGCTTGTGGCTTGACCTGGAGGGGCGTGTGCTGGCTCCGTCCTCCCTCCCAGACCTCTCTCTGTTCTGCCATGCGGTGAGGAACTCTGTCTCTTGGTGCTGACTCTGGCTCTAGCTGCGGCCCCACCATGGGATTCCACCATTTTCCAACCACCCACCTGTGAATGGACTGTGACTTTCTGAAGCTGTAAGCTAAAATAAATCTTTCTTTCCTAAAGTTGTGCATGTTGAGTATTGAGTCACAGTAACAAGAAAGTAACTAAGACAGTGGGTTTCTGGGAAAAAAGAAGAGGGTAGATATAAAATATGATCTTCATTGCTACAGTTGCTCGTGAGGCGAAAATGGGTTCTCAGTGTCTCCATCCTCAGCTATCAATTCCAGATTACTCTTTAGGGGTCTGGATGGAGATCTTGGTGGCTTGCCTGGAGGAGCAAGCCTGACCTTCATTTCCTCAGGGGTCTGACATATTCTTTCAGGCTATTGTTGCTGCAATTACCATTCATGATGACCATGCAAGGGTGCCAAGTGTCCCAAGGGATCTTATATGTTTTGGACATTTTCCCCTGTTTTCCATTATGAGTCTTGAACCTTACTTCCTGATGGTTCCTGCCAGGAGGTAAACCTTGTTTCTTTTCCTGGTGGTCTTCTGGTATGGAGAGCCCCAGGTGACCAAGTGGAAGCTGTACTTTCAAGTTTATTGGGACTTTTACTCTGTCTCCTTTCCAGGATGAGGCCATAGCCTGGCACCTTCTTGGTGACAGAGTGGGTGGCAGGTCTAGTGGATCCTTTATATGCCTGACCTCCTTTGCCATAAAGTAAGGAACTTGGTGCAAGGCCTTGCATTTGGAATTCTACGACAGTATATCACACTGTTTGCCTTGGATAGCGGTATTTACTGAGACATTCTGGGCAAAAAAAGGCAAAGCCATTCCAGAAATATCTATTAATCCCTCCCAGCATGAGTCACTACTCTTTCCAGGGTGGAAAACGTTGGATATAATTAACTTGGCACAACATTAAATTGTCTTGTTCTCCTTGAGGCTGACACTGAAGGTTTCTGATGACCAACTGAACATCCACAAGGCAGGTATTAGGATGGATGATGATCTGATTGACACCACCTGTGTAAGGGCTTCTGGTTGGTTAATGCCTCCTCAGCGGCTCTTGGGTTGTGCATTGATGCATGATGTAAAAATCTACACCATTGGCTCCCATGATTCTGTTCATGTAACTGTGACCAAGATCTTTGTTTCCCAACTTTCCAGTCTTGTTCTTTTGCCAGTGTTCTCAACCAGCAAGACAATACACAATTCCCACTGCCCAGGAATGTATGTCTAACTTTCTCTCAGGCTGCTTTTCTCTCCTTACAAAGTAGATGACCAGAGACACAAGGTGAACTTTCAGGGCCACCTCTAAATGCAGTGTAGTAAAAGTCCACTGTTATCTTGCACCCCTGTGCTGAGCAGACCTCTCCTATTTTTTGTCCCTCCCCTGCCACTTGATTATAGAGATCCTTCTCCTGCCTCCAATGAAGCTACTCCACATTCCAAGGTTAGGGGCCCAGTCTTCATATGGCTTTTGCATTCTGGGAGCTTATTTTTATGTAAGGGATAATTTCCACAGAACGTAGCGTAATTTTCTCTAAAACCTTAGGTGCATGTGCTGTAATTCTCTTATTAGGACTGTCCAGAGACTCCACACTCTATCTTTATCTGTCATAGGCATTTCTAGCATCATAGGCTCTGTGGAATATTATGACCTAGGTGTCAGGTCTGTTCACACTATCCTGTGGACCAGAAGCAGAGCTTTCTTTTCCTTTAGACCTTGCTCCCTTGATAGATGAGTTGGAGCCATATTCCGCATGCAGAATGTGGTATTTTTGAAACTAAGTAGGTCTACCACACACTGTTCTTTTCCTAGTGGTTGGAAGTGGAAGGTTCAGAAATGTGCCTGAGACCACTAGGCCAGTGGGATAAGCCTGGAATCTTTGTAGAGCAGTGGTTCTCAACCTTTTTAGCACTAAGGACTAGTTTCTTGGAAGACAGTTTTTCCATGGATGGGAGTGGGTTGAGGGGATGGAGTGACTATCCCAGCTCCAATTCAGATCATCAGGCATTAGATTCTCATAAGAGGCGTGTGACCTAGATCCCTTGCATGCGCAGTTCACAGTAGGGTTTGTGCTTCTGTGAGAATCTAATGCTGCTGCTGATCCGATAGGAAGCAGAGCTCAGGCAGTAAAGGCAGTGATGCAAGCAATGGGGAGTGGCTGTACATACCGAAGGGACTTTAAGGCTGGCTTGCCACTCACCTCCTGTTGTGTGGCCTAGTTCCTAGCAGGCCATGGACTGATACCAGTGTACAGTATGTCTTCCAATCCCTGCAGGACTGCTGTGAACCAGTGTAATTCTCTGTGAAATGCCTAGGTGTTCAAGGTCACCTTGGGGTGCACTGTGACAGAGAGTGAGGTTTAACTAGCTCTAGAGCGCACCATGGATTTATACTGTCATATATCCCATGTAAATAAAAACTGCTTCAGTTCTTCTTCCTGATGGGTATTTATGAAAGCCAAATCCACATAGCAGAGGCCGCATTGATCTGTTTTAGGTAAAGACACTGTGTCCGGCACACTGTCTATTATTTTGGGCAAACTTGGTTAAGTCTGAGGTGGTTAGTGGCTACCCATTATGATTCATGTGGATTTTGTAGGTTCTTGACTTGTGCATTTAATTGGAGAAGAATAAAGGGGAACCCTACCATCACATCTTTCAAGTCTTTAGACTAAGACTTGTTTTTGTCTCTACATCCAGAGCATGGGATTATTTTTGATTGCTTGGGTCAAGGAATCAGGGGACAATTTCAGGTACTGTTGGCCCTTCCCACCGTGCTTGCTACTGAGTAGGTCCATCCTGATTGCATTGAGGAACTGAGGATGTGATCACTCGGTGGATCTGCAGTGCATCCCCTGAGATAAAGATTCCATCCATCATGTGCAAAACCTAACATTTACCCAATGAGGATGGGGGATACTGCTTGAATCCCCGCTCAGCTGTGTGGCTGGATTCAGTAGCCCACTAAAGATCATGCGTTACTCCTTCCAGTGATGTCCTACTACTCAGAACTGGGATGATTGCTGCTGTTTGTATTTTCTGTGGCAATGTGGTATCTTTTTTGAAGAAAGCCCCCGCTTCCACTGATGGGTCTGAGGACTAACATGACATGTAACTGCCCATTGCTGTGGTCGATCTCCATGCTTTGCTCATTTTTATCCATTTTTGATCAGTATCTTTGTCAGCCATAGGTATATCTTGCCTACAGATATAACACGGTGTGCTGGGCATCACCACACATCTCTGTAAGTCAGATTCCCCTGGTTGTCATCTTGGTCTATGTTGCCTGTGATGGTGAAGTGTTGCTATATGGCCTCTGCTGTTCCAGAATTCTCCTGTCCTCAATGACTCTAGGGTCCTCACCTTCACAATAAGATCTGTGATCATGTGGCATGGAGAAGATAGCCACACATGAGCTTGTGTATGGTGCCCTTCCTCCTCAACCTGTGCTCTCTCCACCTCCCTCTACTTTTCCAACTCCTGAGTGAAGAAAGTTTCCTCTGAATTCTCCAAGGCAGTGTAATCAAATGTCAGGAACTGTGATCTTGCATAATATATCCAATATAACCTGCCCACTTTGTGGAAATCAAAAAAACAGAATCCCTTAACTAACACTGACAAGTCTGCTCTTATATCTGAAAATTTTATTTATGGATTTATGGTAGGACCACCCTCCATCTTCCCTATCCCCACAGATTCTAGGAGCCATTCAGAATTTATTAGGCCTGGTTCCTAGTACCTTAAAAAGTGTGAGATTGCCTACTTAATATTGTTTTTAATGCTTTTTCCCCATTCATCTTTGGTTCAATACCTTCAAGTTACACTTCTAGGCAAGTTCTTCTGATTCCTGTGGGCTGATTCGTTAGGTCCCTTGGAGACCATCCCTTCCCTTAGGCACTTTTCTTTTAATTTGAGACAAGGTCTTGCTCTGTAGCCCAGGTTGATCCTGAACTCACTATGTAGCCCAGGCTGGCCTTGGACTCATGGCAATCTTCCTACTTCAGCCTCCTGAGTTCTGGGATTACAGGTGTGCACCACCATGCCCAGCTTTATGTGGTTTTGGGGAATTGAACTTATGGCCTTGTGCTTGCTAGGCAGTTACTTTAACTGCTGTGCCATTCCTTCAGCCAGCACCCCCCCCCCCCCACAAGAAGGACAGACTTTTTCCCAGTTAGACCCTGATGGAACTTCAAGCTGGTTATTATTGTAGTGGCTAATAGGGGACATGAGGGCAGATCATTGGAAGAGAAGACATTGTCTCACAAGATATTTGTTACCTGTTGAGGCCTCTGACTAGCTTTGAGGCAAAGGGTACTAACTACAGTCTAAAAAAGGAATAACTAGACCACTGTAGGCAGGAAGGAAATCTGAAGTTTCAGTGTTTTAGAGACACCAAGTCCCCTTCCCAAGTCTCAGGGTCGCACATCTTTCCTTTCCAGACCTTAACTTTGGCAGAGGAGACTGAGTTTGTTGGAGGTGTTGTTGCTCTCACTCTCAGATCCTAGGTCTCATCTCCATATGGTTTTATCTTACGACAGAAGGGATGCTCACTTTAAACACTGCCAACATCCTCCTCTGCTCTCCGTGTCTCAGTAATTGGCTGACTTGATTCTGTCGTTTCCATCTTCAGTAAGCCAGTGCCATTCAAGAGCACCAGCCAAGTCTACACGTGCCATAACTGCTACGTCCTTCATGTACCTCTGATTGCAGATGTGCCCATCCGCTAGCACAACCCCTTGCACCGCCAACAGTTGGCCACACTTTTTCATCAATTAGAGCCCAGCTTCAGCCTGGGGGCTCACACAGTGCCTTTGAGCCCTGCCCCCTCCTCACGTGGGACCCTCAGTCACCACCACCTCAGGGTGTGAACTCTGAAGAGCTGCACACTAGAGTTTTACCACTTTGTGTTTCTAACTCATTTCTTGTCTTTGCAATGTTCACTTTGTCTTTAAAGATCATTATGATTATTACACTTGTAAAAATTATATTTCATATTATTTCATAATGGCATGTGTTTAGGTTAGAAAAGACACCAAACAGAATCTTATAGCCTAATCCTCGAGTTTCGGTTAGTCTTTTTCTATGTTTACTTCTTAAAATAGTTACCTAATTCTGTGCTTTTCTGATATGTGATGTTATCGTTGCTGTGATGTATGTATTTATTATAACAGTTCTTGAAAGCTGATAGGCCAAGAACTGTGTATGAGGCAGTTTACAACAATTATTCTTTTTAATCCTTACTGTGTATTAGCTGCACTTTATTGTGCAGATGAGAAAATGGAGGCTCAGAAGGTAAGCCAGAAAACAACTGTCAGTGCAAAAGGAAGACCAGAACCCAGGTTTTATGACTCCATGTCTGATATTCTCTATTCCATTCTATTGTCTTTCTGTTTGTTTGCTCACCTGCTCACTGGCACGCCAAGAGCATGTGAGTCTCTGTGCCTGGTGCTTTGCCTGTGTTGGTACTGATTTACTGCTGGGACAGTGGAGGCCTTGATTGTCTAAGAATGCCTAGGTGGAGCCTATCTCCTGATAATTGGCTGAGGGCCAGGACGTTTCTTCTGTCCCCTGGGCACTTGTGCAAGTTCATTTAGTGTTCCATGTCTGGAGAATGGGACTTGCCCTGATGGAGTTAAGTAGTGTTTAAATTGAATCATAATAAATTCTGTATTTAATTTTTTGCAAATATTGACTGAAGTCCCACTGAGAGCTCTTAGAGCTCTATTAGGAGAGGGACTACATTGCTAATAATGGGATTCGTACACATAATTTCTCAAAGGAGACTCACGAAGGTTTATCTAAAACTGAGTATGTGGCACAGTGGTGAGACTTCTTACTAATAGGAGTGTGGATCCTTGTCTTTAGTCATTGGGCAAGAAGCGTGTGCCAAGCACCTTGTCTAGGGGTTGTGGGGCAGCTAGAGTCATGCCCATTGTCTTAGTTACTTTCTTGGTGCTGGGATAGAATACCTGACATCCATAACTTTAGGGAGGAAAGATTTATTTTAGCTCACAGTTTCGGAAGGTCAAGTCCATTCACAGGCAGGTGGTCAGAACCACATGGTAGGGCAGGAACTGGAGAAACAGCTCCTCATGGCTTGGCAGAACAGAGCCAAGTGCAAGAGGAAGGGCTGAGCATCTTCAAATTTCCAGTGTCTTCTCTGCATCTTAGACTTCTGCTTTACAACTTCATGTACTACCCTCCCAGAAGCACACTGCCTGGCCTCCAAGGCCTTCTTCTGAAATCTGGTTGCAAGCCTCCTCTTACACTCTGCAAGTCTCTACAGTCAGGACAGGGTGGGCATCATGAAGGTCCATGATTGGTTGGAGCAGTAGCCAGGCCCCTTCAGACATATGCTGTAGAGGACTTTGAGTTCTTAGATGAATTCCAACGAACATTTGTCTCCTTGGCCTTACAGCTTGCGCTGGGGTACTTGTCTCAGAGCAAAAAATCTTTTGTCTTTCCACCATTAAGTAGGTAAAGGTTGAGGCCTTGCTGATTTTTGAGATGCCCTCAGGGCATATTTCCTATAACCCTGGTTATAGATATTTGGCTTTTTTTTAATGCTAAAATCTTTAACTTCTCCATATTCTTCTGACCCACCTCTCTAGGTCCTTTCAGTTTGGCAAAACTACAACCTATCTATATCAGTTTTCTCTGCCATTTTTTACTCCCTTTCACCATAGAGTTGACTAAAAGCTGCAAACAGTAGCCATGTAACAACCTAAACATTGGGCTGCCTTGAGTTTTCCGCCATGGCAGGACAGAGTCAAGTGCATGAGGACTGGTGGAGCTAGCACAAGCACACACCCCTCCAGGTCAAGCCCTGAGCATCCACCCCTTTCCTCCAGGCCCCACTTCCCAAGACTACACAGAATCCATAGATACGTGAGGCTTTTGGGGGACACTCCAGATCCAAACCACAACACCCATTTTACACATAAAGAACCAAGTAGCTATCTTCATGGAAGTTAGAGGGTGTTGGTGTCAGACATTATTTTGGGTTGAGCCAGGATAATATTGGTGTCATACTGGAATTTCAGCACCCTTAGACCCTTGTAGGGCTTGATGGCTGTGCAGGAAGACTGGAACACATGATTTATTTTATTTATTTGTCTTCTAAAAAGAGTGAGAGGGCAAGGCAGGTTTTGAGCTTAACAGAAATGTTTCCTCTATAAAATAAAAATAAAAATAGGAAAAGATAAAAACAGGAAAGAAGGTTCTTCAGCTGAGTGGAAATGAAGGCTTTCCTTTTGGGCAGGTGGAAGAGGTTGTGAACTTGCTGATGTGCAAACACCTCTGCCTTAAAAGTCAGAGGAGCCAAGGATACCAGAGACGACTCTGTGTCGGGGTGGGAGCCTTCCCTGGCTTGTCTGAAGATGGCTTCTGAGGGATGTTCTTGCCTAGCACCGCAAGGCATAAAGCACAGGCTGAGGCTTTCATTTGGGCCTCCAAAGAAGGGAGGCATATGACAAGGGCATGGCATAGTGAGATCAGTGAACTGAATGAAATTTAAAATTAGGCAGGCCTGAGTAAAAAGGTACTTTTACTACTTAACTAGCCCCGTGATTGATTTTGGACATGTTCCTTAACCTCTCTGAGTGTCAGTCTCCTCCATTGTAAAATATAGATGATAATAGTGATAGTTGCCTGGTGTAAATGGGAGGATTAACGGGGATAATAAATGCAAAGTTCTTAGCCTCCTGCCTGACACTGAGGAAATGCCCAATAAAAACAATTGGGTAGTTTCTCTACTTGTACTTGCGGTTCCTGTGGGTTTTTTTTTTTTTTTTAATGTCTCTGTGTGACTATTGAATCATGTCTCTTGTTTGCCTGAGAGGGACCATTGTCTTTCTTTGAATCCGGCCACTACTTTACTGAGAACATCTGGGAAGAATGGCTCTTAACCCTGTGCCTGGGGGGGGTCTCCATTGGCTTGGCCAGTTTCCCTCCCACCGTCATGGGGCAAAGCTCTCTGAAAAAGTACTTAATCCTCAGGTGTGCTGACTGTCTGCATTATTTGTAGATGCCATTTTTTTCCTTATTAGGTTGGCATTTCAAGATGACTCAGGAGGTGCGTGCTGGAAATGTCGGCAAACCGTTAACCCATGGCTGTGCTTTCGTGCTTTGCAATGCCTTTTGCTATGAATGTGCAGTGATGATCAAGGCATGTTAAAGGCTACACAGGGAACAAGCATGATGGGGTTAAGGGCTCCTGGGTCATGCAGATTTACATAGGGCTAACTCAGGGTGAGCCTGAAAAGCAAAGGGTTTCTGAAGTTGGAGAGGCAGGGGGACCTAGGAAGTTGCCAGCAACTGGTCAGTACTCTATGGATAATCCTTTCCTGGGAAGGGATGGTATCTAACAAGTCATCCTAGCTGAGACTTGACTCAGATGTCAAGGTAGGACGTATCTCAGCATGGATTCTTGGTGCTAAGTCAGACAGTTGTCCATGACTTGGTCAAGTGGAATATATTGGATCATGTCTGATGTCCTGTGCTAAAAACCTTTCAGAAAGACTTGGTAGTGATCAAAAGCTCAGAATTGGCTGCAACACACTTGTGCACCTTAGCCATGTTTTGTTGTGTCTGAGAACTTACAGTCGGAGGCTTCTGCCATGAGACATATTGTACCTCTGGACTGGGAGATGATTGAGTAACTTCATGTTGTCATCTCTGGACACCGATATACCACAACAGCTTCTGCTAGGAGAGCCTGGGTTTTGAGACAACTGGGGAGAGAAGGGCCAGCTATCCTACAAAGTTCTGTGGATGTTTGGGAGAGGCCTGAACCTTGAGGACTTGAGTCCAACAGCAGTTCTCATGCTCACAGGGGATGGCATTTCTGATGACCTCAGTACTGGCGTGTAGGCTTGGTACTGGGGCCATCGTTAGTGGATGTGAAAGTGAACACATTCCTTTGGGGTTTTAGAAAGTGGTCAACACAGGCATTGTCTGTGATTGAACCTTTTGAATTACAGGGCAGGATCTGGCGTCTTACCTCTGGTCACCTAACACTGGGGGATTCTGAAATCTGATCCCACCCAGCAGGTAGAGCCAGCAGCCCAAACAGGTAAACTGAGGAGCAACAGCTGCTTCAAGTATTGCATTCATCCACTTGCTTCACGGAGGTGTGAGAAACTGGGTGGGGGAGGGGAAGAAAGAAGAAGGAGGAAGAGGAGGAGGACTAGAAGAAGAGAAAGATGACGAGGGAGGGGAAAGACTATTAGTGAATGTGAGATCCAGGAAGCAGTGAGGAGTGCTCCCGAGAAGGCCTGCATGCAGCGAGGCACTGGTGTAGTCTGCGGTAATTTTAACCAACTTTCCAGATGGTTCTTTGCCTGTGGAAGTTTTAGGATGAGCCCAGGGGAAGCACCTCGTCAGTGCTGACTGGATGGCGTAAGTTTCAGCTCACGTCATGAGAAAGGTTAAGATTTCCTTAACCAGGAGAGGGGGAGCAATAGCCATAAAAGCAAAAATCAATAAACTGAACTTCATTAAAAAATCAGAAACTCTTGTCCTATAAAGGATGTCATAAAGAAAATAGGAGAGTCAGGCCTAGTGGCACTGATCTGTAATCCCAGTGCTCTGGAAAGCTGAGGCAGGATAATTGCAAGTTGGAGCATGACCTGGGCAATGTAGCAATATAGTGAGACCCTTTCTCAAAATCAAAAATCAAAAATGAGTGAGCATCTTAATGTGGTGGCCCCTTGCTCAGTGTCTAGTAACACACACACACACACACACACACACACACACACACACACACACACACAGAAAAAGGAAAAGAAAAAGAAAGTGACAAGGCAAGCTATAGACTGGATAAGAGTCGCAATATTGCCCATATTTTTGACAAGGACTTGCTATCTAGAATATGTAGACAATGTCTATGAGTCAGAGACATGACAGATAATTCGAGAAAATGTCCATGTGGGGTAAAGTTTTACTTCCTCCTGTTGACAAGAAGCAGTAATGAGCACGCTTGGCCAGGTCTCTGCACCTTTCAGGTCTCTGAGTTGACCACTTCTAGGCAGTAGGGCATCTGCTCCCTGCATACCCACGACTCATCCCAAGGGACAACCACTGATTGCTTCCTCTAACCTTAGCTCCTATAAGGGGCAGTCAGGATAGGGATAAGTGCACCCATCTGAAGCAAGGAAATTGAAGCCCAGAAAAGTGAACAGCGGGTCCCAAGGTCTCACAGCTGTTTAGTGGCAGTGGCAGGACCAGGGAAAGGTCCGCAAACTTAGGTGGACAACTTTCCCTCTACCCCATCATGAAGGTTGAAGAATTTCACCTTGTCTTTATCAGTTTCTTGTCAATGGGACAAATCACCACACCAGAAATTTACAGGAGGAGAGATGTATTTTGGCTCACGGTTTAAATCCATATTTGGCTGGCTCCAAAGCAGAGGGGCATGAGGAAGAGGAGGTTCTCAATCCTGACCGAGGGTGGCACCATTCAACAGTCTTGCAGCATAGACGGACTGAAAGGGGAAGGAGGAAGTTGACTGCGTTTGGCAAAGCTCGAGTCGACTTGAGCAGGTGCATCTTTTACTGCTACCATCACCATGAACATCACATTCCAACCTCTTGAGTTCTTCAATGTAGACTCACAGCAGGGCCTCCAGTGTCAGACTGGCACTGCGTTCTTGATCCTTCTTGCTCTGAGGCTTCCAGTTTCTTAGAGCAGATACTGGATTCTCTGGCTCTCCAGTGTGCAGATGGCCATTGTGGACTCTCTCGCAAGCCTAACTAATATATCCTTTCAGAGAATCACACGAGCACATGCATGTGTGCGTGCACACACACCTACACGCAATGTTTCTTTTTCTTCTAGAGAACTCCAACCAATGTACCAAATTACCTAGCGTTGTCCAGTGAGGACCAATCCCATTAAGGCACTGCTGTGAAAAATGTAGACATAGAGTTATTAAAAATCACCCTTTGGGATGAGGTCTAAACCTAGGTGCCTGGATAAAACTGTATTTCACTATCATTTGTTGTGTCCATATGTTTTACTCTTTCCCTATCTATCTCATAAATTAAATATGTATTTTGTTTTTAAATTTTATGTATCTATAGATTTTATTCTACCTCATATGCATTTATATATATAGGGTTATAAAATAAATTTTCATACATTATTCTAAGAAGGATTCCATAAGCTTCACTATACTGACACAGAGACTAAAAGCACAAAAATGACTGACAGCCACTGCTTAGAGAAAATTTGATTGAGAGAAAAATTCCTTGTAAGGAAAGGGAGAGCTGAGAGATGAAGAGAGATGATGTCCTGATGATATTTCTGAGCCCAAGATCCAGCCTACCTGAAGGACTACCCCTGGACTTTTCAGTTAATGATTCAACAAATTCATATCTCTCTCTCTCTCTCTCTCTCTCTTTTTCTGAGTAAGCTAGTTTGTTAGGTTTTGCTTTACAGTCACAGGGGTCTGTCCTCACTCTCACAACTATTACCCATGAGGTGTCAGTGGTAGGCCCACCATCTCTGGGCCCCTCTGAGTACGTACAGAGCAAGGACACAGTCCTGAGGGATAGTCAGGAAATGGTAGGATCACCTGAGATGGAGTGTGCAGACCCTAGTCATCCATCAACAGGGCTATGAGGAGGAAGGCCCAGGTGAGGTAGGCTCTCAGGAGGTACAGGAAGGGCTCCAGAGGAGGAGCCTAGGCTGCCTCCAGAGGCTCCTGCCACTACACTATTGGTGCATGAAGAGCCCACCAGACAGGTGAAGCTTTCTATGTGGGCTAGTTACTCTGTCTACTCCAGTTACTGGCCAGTCTCTGACCTGCAACATTGCTTAAACCAGATCTTCCCTGTCCCACTCTCACCCTCCTTCCCTCTGGGGGTGCTGGTTTGGAGGAGGGAAACACATGACAGTAGGCAGCCCTCAGACTTTCTCCCCAGTAAGCAGATGTGGTAGCTTTCTGAGCCGAGGACCCCCATGTGGCCCTTGTGATGGGTGTTCCTGATGCCTTTCCTGTATCAAATCCTGGCAACACATGGGAAAGAATATATTTTTCACTGTTTGGAACTTGTGTTCTAATGGAAGACAGCATGAACAGGGCTGGTACATCTCAAGAAAAATAATTCAAATCTTAGGGTATACCAGGAAAGACATAATCGGGGTCATATGAGGGAGAAGAATGGTGGTGATGGGGCTTTGAGGAAGAGCCTAGCTTATACAGGGAAGCCATGATAGGCCTTTTGAAGAAAGTGGCATTGTATTTGAGACCTCATTACTGGGGAATTGCTGGGGAAGAATGTTCCAAGTAGCTAGAGATGTTGGGGTGCAGGCCTCAGTCACATCCAGGTGCCACCAAGGGGAGCCTCCTCCTGAGCATGAAGGCTGATGCCAGGATGCATGGCTAGCCCAGGCTGCGGATGCCTTCAGCTCAGCTCAGCTCTCCCACTGGCTGCCTAACATCCTGTCGTCCGAGGGAGACACCGTTGAAACCACAATGGTGATGCCACAGTAAGAGCCTCCTCCATCAGTAATCAAGGTCCCCGGCTTAACATGGGTAGCAGCTTTATGTGGTGGTTTAATTCATTGTACACCCATTTCAGTTGTGCATTAATCACAGGCGGCTGAATGGTAATTAACTAATCGCCGTGTCACTCCTTCGCCGTTAGGAACAACCTCATTAACTCCAGTCTGCAAGACTGCTGCTGTCTTTTGCCACCCCTCCCCCACTCGCTCCCTTTCTTTTCGGCTGCTCTTGACTTATAATCAAATATGAAAGTCATGCATTTTTTAGTAAGTTCTCGGCTGCTTTTTTTTGCCACTGAAAAATTCATGGCGTTACAAAGTCCCCTTAAATAATGTTTATTCATTATCCATTTCTTGTCTCCAAGTTTGGTGCTGTCTGCCCTTACCAACATGCTGCTGGATAGGTTTGGGAGAGAATGGGGGGCCAGGCTGGAGCCATCTTGAGTAATGGAGAAGGCTCTTCTTGGAGTTCATGCTATTTCCTGCAAATCACATTAGTGCCCGTCACTCCCTTGTGTTCACCGAGATCAGAGATCAGAGAGATGTACCACGTGCTCAGCTTTCGCTATTGTGTGTCATTTCCCACATCACACTTCTGCACGTGCTCTGTCCTGCTCTGGTAGTGCCATCTTCCATTTCTACTGGATTGTGAGCTGGGCATCTGGGTGCAGAGGAACAGCCACTGCTTCCAAGAGATCCTTCATCAACAATCAAACACACATCCACTCCCCTCGGGTTGTGTGTGTTCTGGCAGTAGCACATTTGAGACTTACCTACTATCAGATCTCAGTCTAGTGCTTTCCCTGTCCCAGGCCCTTGGGAGAGCTCCTCAGGGCTTTAATGTTAGGGCACAGTCTACAGCCATTGTTTTATCTGATCCTCACAATCCTGCTGCAAAGAAGGGTTTGTGTTCTGTTTCAGACATGAGAACTTAGGTGGGAGAGGGGTTTCTCCCAAAGGTACCCTGATTGCCAGATAACAGGAAAAGCTTTGTCCAGTGTCCCTGCATGACCCTTCCTCTGGAGACCTGAGGCCCCTCCTTGAGGCCAAGATATTTACTATTACTTCCTTCCAGTTTGTCAGCCCACACACACTCCAAAGTCTGAATGTGTCCCTTTCTCCTCTCCATCCCTGCCAGGCATTGGTATTCCCTGCACCACGTGCCTTCCTTCTCCTTACGTGGCTCCATGTCTCAGCTTAATCTCCTCAGAGAGGACCTCCCTAAAAACTCCCGTGAAAGAGCTACCCGTTGCTGTATTCCACATTACCCAGGTTTATCCTGTGGTTTATACCTTAAGTGACTCCTGAAGGCCCGTATACTAGAGGCTTGGTTGACAGCCTGTGGCACTCCTGGTAGGTGGTGGAACCATATGGAGGTGGGGCCTAGTGGAGGGAAATTAGGTCAGCGGGGTCATATAGCCTAAGGGTTTGGTCAACTTCAAAGCCTGTCATAACCTTTGGCTCCCTTGACAAAATCACCAGATGGGCCAGGCTTTCAGAAGATGTCTATGTGACTCTGGGTCTACCCATGTTGAGTATAGGAGAGGAGGAATCCTTACAGCTCTGTAATTGAAGAAAACAAATCAGAAGATGAGGCTCTGGGTGGATCTTGTTATCTGTATAACATTGAGCCCCTCCTCTATGCCCAGAGGGTTTTTAGGGACTGGCTGCGGTGGATTAGATGGACATAGAGCCGACTGGCACATGGGTTAAAGTGGGCAAAGAGGGTACTAAGACCAATAGCCACTTGCCCTGAGTCTGAGCTGTGCGCTGATGAAGAGGCTGTTCAGGTACTTAATGATTTTTTTATAGGCCCCATTGAAACTGAGCTCTGGGCTCTTGACTCACAGCAAAGTTAGGGCACTGGGGGTGTTGGCCAGATGCCAAGGTCAGTAGCTGTGGGTTGGGGAAGGATCAGTTCGAGATCTTCCTTCTGCAAGATGGCTGCAGGGTTACTGTGCAAGTGAGCTAGGATCTGCTGTACCCAGCGCAACCTCTAACTCCTAGTCTCCTCACCCTGACTTCTTTCCATAGGCCCAAATAGGAGGGGAAGGGCCCATTGCTGGCCCCATCTAGAGTGTTCAAAGGCTTGTATTTAAGACATTTTGGCCTTGCACTCATCTTTCCCTGCTGGTAGCTCTCTGGAAGGTATCTGGCTGTTTCCATGGCAAAGAGTTTTTTATTTTTTATTTTTTCCTAGAGAAAGAAAGGATACCCAGTGTGGCTCAAGAGCATGATGTGACGTTTCTCAGGCCCCATACCCCTCACTGTGGAAATCAATGGTGCTCCCAGGGAATGTGGTGGCACACACTTGTAATTCCAGCTCTCTGAGAGGCTGAGGCAGAAGGATGGCTAGCTCCAGCCAGCCTAGGTAATTTAGTGAATTAGCAAGAACTTATCTCAAAATAAAAAATAAAAAGAAATGGCTGGGGATATAGTTCAGTGCAAAGGCGTCAGATTCCATTTCCCATCTCCCTACCCCCAAAAGTGGCGCTCGTGCAGGCCCAATTCCAGCTTTTCAGTTCCTGAGCCCAGCTTGACCTGGCAGCAAGATGTCTGAGGAAGTGGGAGAGCCCTAACCAACACTTCTGCTGCTTACACCCTCATGACCTCCAGCAAGGCCCCTCCCATCCCTAAGCCTAACTCGTCTCCTCTGTACCTCAGAAGTAGTGAACTTGCTTTGTTTACCACTCAGACTCATGAATGAAGAGAACATTGAATGGTAGATATGAAAGAGTTTTCTGGGTGGTAAAGTATTTTACAAATATGAGTGATGGGAGCTGGCTGGTGAATGTAGCCGTAGGCTGGCACATTTTGCTTATTTGCAAGGCTGGGTGAGAGTTCACACTTTGGTTCTGAAGGGACTAAGCACAGGCTCTTTTGCCGGATTCACAAGATGCAAAGCAGCACCTAGTCTTGAACTGCAAATTTGGGAACACGAGTGAGAAATGCAACTGCTGCGACACTGATCAGTGCAGAAAGCCACACAGAGAGTCTGTATGTGCCATCCCATCTCCCAAGGACACATACCTGCGAGACCTGTGCTCATCAGCACAAAATGCTGTGATGACACATGGTCAGCTTAGCAATGCCCGTAGGGAGTGTTGGGGCCACAGTGATAGGATGTTTACGGTGACACCGCCAGACAAGGAGGCATCTATCACCAGCACTTAATTTGCAAGAAGTGTACCTACTGGACAGGATAAAAACTAGCATGCTCCTGGAAGAATGATTACATGAGGATAATGTCTTACTGGAGATGAGATATGCCATTAGCCATCCGCACCGCACAACAAAAAGCAAGAAGAAAGAAAAATAATCCCTTAAAACAAATTTTTATAGTAGTGAGAATAAGACAGAAACAATTAAAAGATTCTGTGGCAATTTTTGTAGCGAGATGCCTTATCCAGTTAATGACAAAAGATGTTTACTGCTGATGCTCTTTGATATTAATACGTATGGATTTCCTCTCAGCCAGAGAAATGTCTTCATTATCGACATGCTGTAGTTTAGAGAGCCCGAGGTCTGCTCAGTGCCCCTTCACGTGGGCTGAGCTGTGCTGCTGTACCTGCGGGCTTTGTGCACTGCACCTGATACTCCTGTCTTAGCTTATTCTTCATTTCAGTTAGATTTCAGGGCGGGAGATGATGGGTGAGTGTGAGCTACTATGCTGAGGCCCTTTGGCAGAGTATCCATAATGGGACCTATGTACAGTCTGTCCCTGAGAACGGGAGCTGGCCTTGCTGGAACATTTTCCAGAGTGGGTTTCAGTGAACCAGTCTATACATGCTCTGTAAAAAGCATAAGCCAATAACACGCACATGAAGGCTCTTCCCTGGGTGCCTCTCTTCCTCCAGTCTCAACAAGTTGACATAGACCCTCCAGGTCAAGCCCTAAGCATCTGCCCACCTCCCAACAGCACACGG
Source organism: Ctenodactylus gundi (assembly GCA_004027205.1). Lineage (NCBI taxonomy): Eukaryota > Metazoa > Chordata > Mammalia > Rodentia > Ctenodactylidae > Ctenodactylus > Ctenodactylus gundi. The sequence goes on along the minus strand of PVKB01002646.1, from coordinate 220,568 downwards.
TTCCGTAGGTATCCCCTAAGTGCTACCTGTCTGGCCACCAAGATTGGCTAAAAATAAGGCCTGTCATTCAAGATGTGCCAATGACAGATCTTGTCTCCTTCTGCGGCCCCTTAGAAGAGGACCGGAAATAACAATCTCAGAGCAAGGAGCCGACTGAGGAATGGATTTTGAGAAGCAACGATAGGGTAGAGGAGAAGTGAGACAGCAAGGAGAAGGAAATCAATACCTGAGTTATTGCAGTGACGACAGAGGACCAGCCTGTCTGGGTGTCTCTAGGAGGTGCTTCAAAACAGCACTCCCCAATATTTTGGCCCTAGGAGCGAGTTTTGTGGAAGAAAAGGATTCCACAGATGTGAGGAGAAGAGTGGCGGTAGCATCCCTGCCTCAGCTACATCTTAGATCATTGGCATTAGAGCCTCACAGGGAGCTCGAAACCTAGAACCCTCGAAGGCGCAGCTCACAGTAGGGGTCGTACTGCTATGAGAGTCTGTGGCCACTGCTGGTCTGACAGAAGGTTGGGGCCTCCCACTGCAGAACACACCTCAGAGGGGCTGCTGGAATGGGAAGCTGGGCATTTGTCCACCGGCTTCTGTTTGATACATTTGAAGGCCAGTTGTATTAGCTTGGGTTCTTTCAAAAGGCAGAATTTACAGAAATTATAACAAAAAGGATCTATTTGGAGGGCTTACAAATCTGAGGAGAGAGATAGTCCAAGATGGCGGCCTGCATGTGCGAGAGCTGGAGTGTCCCGTGGCTGCTCAGCCGTGAGGTAGATCTCCCATCTGGGACTGCAGGACAGCCGTGGGAGTCTGCTGCGGATCTCGGTTGTTCAAAGAACAATGGCAAAGACCAGAGACTGAAGATCTGCGACTGAAGATCAGCAATGGGCAGACAGACCAAGTTGAGACTGGAGAGAATCCGTGATGAAGATCTGCGGCGTGTAGCAAGTTGACGTCAGTAGACAATTACGAAGGCGAGAGCTTTCTCAGAGGAAGGAGACGTAACAATCTTCTTCCTCCCTTTTATATCATTGGAGTTTCAGCTGGGCCTCCCACACCTGGGTGGGTGCTCTTCCCTCATTCGCTGGCTCACAAATCACTCACTCTAATCCAGGCTGGTTCTCAATTCCCAATCTGGGTGTGGTTTCCAAACCCTAATCCATTTGTGGCTCCTGATTGCCTCAAGTTGACATAATCTCTCCAACTGTCACACCAGTGCTAGTGATGCTCAACCTGGTACCTTCTGCTCCGTGTGCTCTGAGCTCTGGCCTCTGGCACAGCTGTGAGCAGAGACTGCCTTTCTGAGGACAAGCTTGGCTGGACTGTAAGTGCCACACAGGGGTGCGGCAGGGCCCCGGCAGTGTCAAGGTGCCTGCTGGGTCCCCCTGCGCTGCCTTCTTTTGGCCCTACACTTGCCTTTCTAGTACTTTGCCCGCCCTACTCCCCACAAAGCTGTTGCTGTCTTGTTCTCTTTCTGTGTTTTCATGATGCAGTCTGGATTTCTTTCTCCTCTTCTAAAATGATAAATTCTTATATTTTGCAAGAAAATAAACACTATTCCTGGAGTGTTTGCCTCACAGAGGTAGAATCCTGAGTGGAGGAGGGGCTCCCCTCTGGGCCCCAGATCCTCTCAGTGGTTGGTGGTCTTCAGCATGTCCTGGAATACAGCAATTTGTGGCCTCCTTTCTTGTCCCTCGAGGCAGGGGACCTACAAGCTGATTAAGAGTAATTGGAGATAATGCAGCTGTTTACACAGTAAGCGATATTGTTGTTTTATTTTGTGCTGCATTTCGCCCTAACTCTAGAAAACATAGCTACTAAAAACATAGATGTTACAATCTCCCTCCCATCTTGGGTTTTCGCTAAAGATTAAAAATGTGACTCCTCTAATCTGCTTCTGAAATTGCTTTGGAAATGCCATCATCAAGACCAAAATGCACCAGGCAGTAGTTAGAAAAAAGCAAATAATACTCACTCCTCATTTGCTTGAAACTGTCACTTGATCGTGCAATCTGTGAATAGCACCCAGTCTATCCCCCGAGTCCTGTGTGCCTTTGGGAAATTAATTATGACTCTCTTATAAGCATCATAAAAGTGATGCAAATGCCCAGCAGTTTGCTCTATATCTGCAGGCTGGAGCTATTAAGGCTGCGAGAGGCTGTGTGAGCAGTGGCCCGGCTTTGTCTGCTGCGAGGGGGTTGGGCAGGCCTGGGCAGAAGTAGGGGCTGAGTTGGGCTGGGGGTTGGGGAACCAAAAGAGCAGCACAGATGAGCGCCCGGCAAGCCTTCCACTAGTCGTGTGACCCAGGGAAGCTTGCGTTGCTGGCTCAGGTCTCGTTTCCAGGTCTGTAAAGCAGGCACAGGAAAGGCATTTGAATGGTTCAGTTCTTCTGAGGGTTTGGAGGACGGGTCATGAGAGAAACTCAGCACCTGCAAGTGATGAATGTTACTGCCATGGCTATTGCTAGAGACAGGAAGCAGAGAGGGGTCTTGGGATCTGTGGGGGGCTGGTGGACGCAGCTGAGGTCTGGCCCTAACAGGAAGAACCACTGTCACTACTCTCCAGGAGAACCTGAGCTTCTGTCCCTGCCTCAGGCACAACTGCCTGTGACTTTTTCCTATGCGAGACCTTGGCTACACTGACTCCATCTGTCAAAATCCTACCCATTTGTGTTGGCCAGCTTTTGGTCGCTGTGACAAAATACCCAAGATAATCAAATTAATAATGGTGGCTTACAGTTTCGGTAGCTTCAGTCCTTTATGGTGAAAGCATGTGGTGGAGGAGGCCTTTCCATACCTGCTTCTGGGGACCAAAGAGAGAGGCAGGAGAGAGGCTGAGATCCCAGGATCCCTTTAAAGAGGAAGACCCCAGCGGCCTCACTTCTTACGAGGTCCTACCTCTTAAAAGTTCCATGACTTCCCAAGAGTGCCACAGCTAGGGACCAACCCATCAACACATGGGCCTCTACAGCACTCAGGATCTGAACTATAGCACTGTCCTTCAAGACCAAGTTCATATGTTACTTTCCAAGAGGCAGGAGAGCACTGAGTTAGGAACCTGGGCTCAGGAGCCAGAATATGTAAGTTCAAATCTGGCTGTGTGATTTTGAGCAGGTCACACAGTCTATGTTTCTGTGTAAGATGAGAGCAATAGTCCTACCTTATAGTGTTGTAAAGATCAAATGAACTAACATACATTATGCACTGAGCACGTCTGAGACACACTTTGCGTTACTGTAACAATGTCAGTACCACCCTTAGGAAAGGTCTCGGACACATGAAATTGTCCTAATTTCCCTTCTTCAGGTATAGTCATTTGTTCCCAAAGGACCTAGCAAAGATCCTTGAGGACAATGGGTGCTTGGTAAATACTGAATTAAGTAGAAAAATGAAAGCAGAATTGAAGAGAATGGTAGGTCACAGATGGTGACATCCTCCCTCTTGCTCCCTTCTTTTTCTTCCCCCTTTCTTTTCTCTGCTCTCTTCCAGCACATGTTCCTTGTGCCAGGAAGACTCTCTGGCGATCTGAGCCTTCGCCTGAAGAATTTAAGAGCAGGTGGAGGATATGCAAAAACCGGGTTGCCACTGCCCACTGGCTCCTCTGCCCTGGCTGCTGTGACTCTTCCCCCGTGGTGGGGGAGCTGCACTGGTTCTGAGCCTGTGACCAGGTCCTGAATTCCTCCCCACCCTCAGTGAGGTTCATTCTCATGCTCAGATGTGCCTGATGCTGCCTTGGCATCTACTCCCTGGCTGCCACCCATCCCACGTAGTGCCATTGGCCCTCCTGGTGCTTCAGCACCTGCTCCAGAGGCTTTCTGTGTACTGTGCACTGTAGTACTCAGCCGCACCTGTTGTGCCAAGGAGCTGTCTGGGTAGGGGAAGCTGGTGAAGGGGCTGAGGGCATGGGTGAGGTCAGAGAGGCAGGCTCTAGAGACCTGAACGGCAGTTCTGAGGATGTTGGTTTAGAGTGGGGTTTCTTATACACAGTGCCACTGTTCTGCTGGGCTGGACCATTCTGTGCTGTGGGGCCATGCTGTGCATTGTGGGACATTTAGCAACACCCCTGGTCTCTATCCCTAGATTTCTGTAACTTTCCCCTCATTGTGACAAGAAGAATGACTTTAGATGTTGCCATATATTCCCTTGTGGGGAAAAGCAAGAGAAAGCAGAGGTACAGGAAGGCTGGTATGCCGTGGTTCTGGGCAGGACAGACTATGGCTTTTGGAAGAGCTCTGAAGATTGCATTGTGGCGGGAGCTGCGTGGTGAGGGCACAATGACCGACACACCTATGATGGAGCAGGTTGGCCCAAGCCCAGTCGGAATCTCCTGGCAGCAGTTTTCTTCTTCAACATCACCTCTTCTTCTTCTTCCTCCTCTTCCTCTTCCTCCTACAGAATCGGAGATTGAGCTCAGGCCTTCACACCGCACTATATCCCAGCCTGTTTTTGATTTTGAGCCAGAGTCTTGCCAAATCTATCTGTTGCCCAGGCTAGGCTCTAACTCCTGCCTCAGCCTACCAGAGTGCTGGGGCTGTAGGCCTGTGCCACCAGGCCTGACTCACGGCTCTTCATGAAGGCAGAGGAAAGTCCCCTTGAACTTCAAAGCATTCCCTTGAGGAGCAGTTGCTCAGTCTGATATGGGAAGGATATATATATATGTGTGTGTGTGTGTGTGTGTGTGTGTGTGTGTGTATATAGAGAGAGAGAGAGAGAGGGCCTGACAGTGTCTCTGGGGAGCCAGGCTGCTTCAGGTACCTGGCTTAGGCAGAGAGTTGTCTAGAGGACTGGGAATGCCACGCTCCAGGGGTCCACTGGAGGGCTCTACACAGACCACTGACTCATCATGGTTTCTCTTCAAAGGTGCTATGGGCTTAATGTTTATGTGCCAAGATAGTATTAGGAGGTGGTTAGATCATGAGTGTGGGGTCTTCATGAATGGAATTGTGTCCTTAAAGAAGAGATCTCAGATAGCTCCTCTACCTCTTTCTCCTGGAAGGACTCAGTGACAAGATGGCCCTGGATAAGCCAGGAAGGGGTCTTCCCAGTCATGGTGTTCCTGGACTCTTGATGTTTTAACTTTCCAGCCTCCAAAACTGTAAGTCAGAAAGATCTGTTGTTTAAGTCCCCTTTTTATAACATCTTGTTAATCCTTAACAGACCAATACAGATGGCCACAGAGAACATTTAGGGGGGCAAGGAGAAAAAGAGGTCGTGCTGACAAGGCAGGGCAGGGCAGGGCCTGCGCAGGGCTGTGTGCTTCCCTGGGTGGTGGCTTCCTAGGTGTCAGTGCTTAGCAAGGAATGAGAATGGAGGTCTCTCCCTGCCCCACTCTGGCTCTGGTTTCTGGCTTGGAACCACGGCTGAGTCACTGCCACCTCGGAGCTCCCTGACCAATGAGCCTGTTTTCCAGGAAGCCGCAGGTGGAGCCAGTTGGGAAGCTCTTGGGGACAGCTGCTGCTATCCATGTCTGTCCCCATCCTCAGTTAGGCCTGGCTCAGTCTTCTCAGCTGGCCCGCATGGACCACGCCCAGCATCGTGCTTTGCCTGAGACTGGCTGGTGTGCGCCTGGCAGCATCAGAGTTGTATGACTCCTGAGTGTAGCCAAGGTCTCTGGGGCAAGGCGGAACCCGAGTTTTTACAAACAAGTGATCTGGGTGCTGCACTGGCACATCTGTGCGTGGGTGGCTCCCTAGGTGTGCTGCACAGTTGAATGCTTTCTCTTGTTGCCAGTAAGATGCTACATCACCTAATCCTTCTCCCATGAGCATTCTGGCTTGCATCGTCTTTAGTATATTCCATTCTGCCAAAAATAAGTGCTGGTGATATATGTTTGCTTGTCTAGTGGTGTCACCATAAACAACCTGCAAACTGCCACCTTGTCACTCTCCAGGGACACTAATAAACTACATCTCATCACAGTATTGTATCTTGAGCACCATTCTCATGAGCACACAGGCCACTGTCCCTGTTGTCTTCCACCTCCCTGCTCAATCATTTATACCACCATCCTTTGAAGTCACTTTCTAAACCTCCTTCTAGATTTTGAGACCTAAAACTCAATGATGCCTATACAGGAAAGGGGGACATTTTCTTCCAGGATTTTTGACTGAGGTAGTATATTTTGAAACTTATTTCGAATAAATATACACTTTCTAATCATTAGTCCTCTCCTGCTCCTTAAATACAAATATGCATATATATATGTATGTATGTATGCCATCTCTACTCTTATGAGAATATATAAGGAAGTGGGAAGTATCTGCTAAGAGCCATGGATCTGGGTCTGACCCTGGAATAAGGGGGACACGGGTTCTGGGCCCAGAAATACTTCTGATTTGTGGGTGACCGTCTGTAGTAAAGTCCCCCCAGTCCACTTCTGTCTCTGGGACAAGGAGGTACGTACTCCCCCAGGCTTTTCTTCAGCACCCTGCACCTGGGTTCCACTCAATGAGTGTTAGAGAGAGGCCACAAGGAAGATTTGTCCTAAACCTGAGATGTATGTCCTATTTGGAAGTTGGTATTCCCAAGCCAGTTGCCCTTAGCAAGGGCATCACCTCCCCAAGAGCCACTGGAGTTAGTGAAGTATCAGGAGCACCAGTGTGTCATGCTGCAGAGTGCCTAGGGCTGATCAGGAGACGCAAAGCAGGAGGCCTGTGGGTATATCTGCCCATATCTGCCCATCAGCCCTGTACAAGCTGTGCCCACTCCCCAAAGCTGCAGTCTGGGCAGGGGTGCAGAGAATGCCAGCACTCTCTGTAGGATATTGATCCTGCTATCAGAATATGGGAGGCCCCGTGGCCATCACGAAGGTGAAGTACCTGGGCAAGGACCGAGCCACAGGAGGAGCTGGCTTGGTGTTGCTGGTGAGAATCCTGGCTGGCATCTTATCCAAGCTGGTCTCAAGCTGGCATGCAGTGGCAGGAATCAGGCAGGAAGAGGAGCATGTAGAGAGACAGGAAGACTTGAGACCTGGGACTGAGGGCTGGCATTCAGGTCTGAGTTCAAATCCTAGCTCTGTTATGTCTCTACCTGCATGAGATTGAGGTGGGTGTGAATTCTCTGAACTCTTCCTAAATGGGGATTACCAAAGTGTGTGTCTACGTGCTGTTGGGAGATGGCGGGTGCAGTGGTAGGAAGGCAGCTGGGTAAGGTCTGCATCCGTGGTAGAGGCGGAGAAGTTGGGAGGCTTTGGCGCCTTCCTCGGAGGGAGGCTACTGCAGAATCAGGTGTAGGAGGTAGCAGAGGTGCAGTCAGCCAAGCAAGGACAGTGTGGGCGGAAAGATGTGCAGTGTGTGGGGCTTGCACGTGGGGGCGTGTGCATGCATGGGCCCATAAGGAAAAGCTGGAGTATCGAGTGTGCACTCAGCTTAGGGGACGAAGGGAGAAGGAGGTGGTGTTTGGTTTGGCCCCTGGTCTCATGGCCTCCTGCTTCTTTGCTGGGTGCTGAACTCTTGATAAAAGACTGGGATTCTGCAGAAGTACTGGGTGGTCCCCAGGGAGTGTCCATGGGAAGCAGAGTGTCACTTGCATGGGGGAGGGTAGACTTTGGTGCAGACTTCTATATTGGGCTCATCCAATCATGTAAGGCAGAGTGAAAGTCTAACCTCTATGTAAGAATCTGGTTCTAAAAATGAATTCTAAAAATTAAAAAAAATACAAAGCAAAGACCACAGATTTGCAGGTTGGGTCTGGTTCATCGCTGCTTGTCTGTGACCCCCCAGTCTACAGTGATGTGAAGCTGGTCAAGAACAGGGCAGCAGTACTGTGAGCAGGCTGAGATCTTGTGGACAGCATGTGCCCCAGAGACAGGCTGCTGGGATGGCCTACTTGGGGCATTGAGACTTCCTTTGCGGTGGCCAGCTCTTGCCCTGACTGATTAAGTGCACAGTGAGTGGGTAGGATTAATTTGCTCTAGTCCAGAAGGCTGAGTTATGGCCAAATAAGGAGACTGTATGGGTGGTAAGGTGCCTTCTGGGTGCACAGTCCCAAGCTGTCCATTGTCCTTCCTTCCACTGTCCAGGAATCTATAACTTCTCAGTCACTAACTGCCCAGCTTTGTCTCAGCAAGGTGCCAGAATTGTTCCTTTGCGCCTTTCCCCCAACTTCCTACCAAAGAGCCACCTGAGAGATCAACTCTTTGGGTTTCTGAGCTAGGCCCTCACCTTCAAATTATGTCCTGTGGCTATCCTGAGGAGCCCTGGTTCCAGGATTAGCCAGCTTCCTTCCGCACTTCTGTTAGATGAGGGTACTGTGAGTAACCCTCCTGAAGACCCAGTCCTAAGAACAAGCTTCTCATCCAACACACTACTGGGCCTTCTCTGGCTCCAAACATACTGAGTCAGTGTTTTGAGGGACCATAGGACTCCACCTCCCTTCAGAAGGGGAAACTGAGGCTTTCTGCTTCCCTCATCTTAGTGATTCTAGTATTTCTGCAGACACTTAACAGAATCAGAAATTTGAGAATTTATGGCAAAACAAAGAAAATAAAGGCACAGGCATCCACAGCCCTCCTGTGATAGGGAAATCCAGCCCTGCGAGTCCTTTTGTGCTTTTGGAGAGTGCACGCAGAACACAAAATCCATACGGAATGGCTGGAAATCCCATTAATTTGAGAGGAAATTGAGACCAGTAGTAGAAGAATATATGATAGTTTTTATATGAGGGATAGAAAATCATTAGGGCTGACATTCATAATTCCCCTCGTGCGGTGTGTCCTGTGAGTTATGAGCTGGAGGGGGACCGAGCCCTCGTGCGTGTGCTCCCGCTCCCTGCCGTACAGCCTGCTTGTGTCTGCTGTTCCACCGCCAACCTCCATTATCAGAGGTTTATGACTCAGCTGTAAAAACCAGCTCCATGGCTGGCACTTGGCATCTGAGGTCTCAATCGGATGATGTCCATCCTTTGTCTGCCTGGAGACTTAACATGTGCATTTATTGGGCTGAAGACAGTGAGTGTGCTCTCAGAGGATGGGAGGCATGTATTGGTATGTGCGTGTGGCTGTGAGTGCATGTTAAATATCTGGGAGTGTGCAGGTATGACTGTGGACATGTGTGATCATTTATATGTGGGATTACTTGAGAGATCATGTGTGCATGTGTGTGGGCCTTAAGGTGTGTCTGTGAGTGTGGGAACACTGGGACGTAGATGTGAGCATGTGCATACATGTTCAAGCATTCTATGAGCTATGCAAGCATTTGCCCATGTATATAAGGAAATGTGGGTACGTGTGAGTGCATGAAGGAATGTCTATGTGTGAGACCATGTGTATATACATGATGCCTATGTGTCAGCATGTGTGTGTGCACATGCCTGTGCTCATGCATGGGACAGGGGAGAATTTTACTATTCCTGTGGTCATTTCAGTTAAAAGGCAAAGCAACATTTCAGGGTCTGGCTCTTCACTTGGGAGGAGGAGGCCCCGCACTGTGGGAATTGCCTGCTCCTAGTGGGGGTTCACAGGAGTTGAGGATCTGGGATAATAATAGCTTCCAACACCAAGTGCTTCGCATGTACCAGACACCGCGCCAACCATGTGTATGGTCTTGGTGTATCCTGTGCTCTGGACTCTGAGGGGAGAGCTGTTATTATCTAAAGTTTGCAAGAGAGGAAATGAAACGTTAGACAGGTCAAGTCACTTACGGGTTCACAGCAGTGGCATGGGCACACCAGGGCAGCACAGGCTCTGAATTCATGCTATAAACCACCATGCTCTGCAGCCCTTGAGTTTTAAAGGCATCTAGAGATTATCCATGCCTTACTGCCACCTTCCCAACGGAGCAGTGACCTTGCCTGGTGAGGTTTTCTGATTGGATTAGTGCCTGGCCATTATCAATGCAGTGGGTAGAGCCGGAGGGAGCCGGGTGCAGACAAGCTCAGCTGTAAGATCTGAGGCCGCTGAGCCTCAGGAACAGCTGAGACCAGGCCCAGCGTTGTGCTGGTGCTCTGTGCTGCCCCCTGTTTCTCCTCTCTCTCCATCTTCCTCATATGTCCTTCCTCTAAAGATCCTGGCCATTGCAGCTCAGAGGGGACAAACAGCCTCTCTTTCCTGGTCCCACGGAAAAAGCTTCAGGAAAGAAGCCATATTGGTCTGGCTCAGGTTGCAGAGCTTTAAGAGGGGATAATAGGGAGCCCCTCAGTGAACCCCCGCATTGGGAGCAGCAGATTGCCTCCTGATCGGGGGAGGTTATAGGACTGATTAATGGTTAACTGCTTCCTGGACAAGCGTGTTTCCTCAGATTGCACACAGGCCCAGAGCCTGCACACGTAGCCTCAGGCCTTCAAGGCCACAGCCGGAAAGCTGGGCTTCCCGCCGGGGTGTTCCGCCTGTTGTCTAGGGAAAGTGGATATAGGAGGGGAGGAGGAACTGTGTGGGAGGTGTGGGGACGAGAGGGCCCCTGAAGTAAAGGGGCTGGGCATTTTGTATGGAAGGAGAAGTGAGAACTAGATCTGGGAGCCGTGGGTGCCAGGGCAGCAGGCAGCCGGCCCTGTGATGACGCAGTCTGTTTTAGGAACACACTTAAACGTTTGTACGTTCCCCCCCCCCGTCGCTCCCCCAAAGGATTGTCCTCTGGTGATCTCGGGATGGGCCACAGATCTAACCCTTGCTGTGCTGTATCCCAAGGGAGGTAAGGGAGGCCCGCTGTAGGTGAAGGCTGGGCTGAGGTCACAGAGCGCTGAGGGCCCTAGAGGCCTGGGAAGAAGACATTCTGACCACAGACCATGTGTCTTACTTCTGTGGGGCCTCAGAAGTTTGCTTGAGTCTAGCTGTCACCAAGGATGACCCCAGGCTTTGCTCAGCACCTGCACTGCTGCTCCTTAGGGCAGAACAGAGATGTCATCAGGAGATGTCCTTGGCCCTTGCAAAGGAAGGTGGGGCCCTGCTTCCTTTCTCCTCCATTGATTCACATTGGTTGTGACTTGTATAATCAAAGAAATTTAGGAAAAAAATGTTCACCGTATGTCTTCTTTGGAGAGTGTCAGATTATGAAGGTCCTGAGAATTCCTGCAAATTGGGATCTGGCCAGAGCTTAGGCCCGTGAGGCCAGGCATGCAGTCCTGCTGCCTGCCTCATGCGGATCTCCATGGCCGGAGCCAGATGCTCTGCCAGAGATGGGCGGTGGGCTGGATTCCCTGCTGGTCTTCTGCCAGCCACAGAAACCCAGCCTGTGAACCCATGCATGTGAGAGAGAGGGGGATAAAGGGAGATTTGTTGGATTAGAAAATAAAATGCCAAATGTAAGCTTATAGGGGTTTATCTACCTTTTAATATAATTGTGAGACAAGAAATTAAATGTTTACTGTGTGCAGGTTGAGCCAGGGATGAAAACCCAATCAAACACGAACGTCTGTTTTCTCTGCCTTCGGTTCCTTTCCTGTAAGCGGGGCCAGCAGATCCATCGAGGGTTATGTCCTGAGACAGAATCCATAAAATCCAGCCTGATGATTGAGCAAGCCCATGCCAGGCTCCTACTGGGTACGAGGTATGGTGCTGGAGGAGTTGTCACAGAAGGGAAGTGACAGCCCTCCCTTTGGCATCACCAACACTGTTGTGATTTGGAATTGGAGTGTCCCCACAAAACCTTACGTTCCTATCGGTACTGTGAACTGGTGGAGGATGGAGGCCTGGGTGAAAGAGGCAGATGCTTGCGCCTTGATGTGGAGGGTCATGTGTTGGTTCTGCCTATCCTTCCAGACCGTTCCACAATACTATAAGGATCTGTGTTTCTGGGAGCACCGGCTCTGGCTCTGGCACTAGCTGGGGCCCCACCATGTGACCCATCATTTTCCAGCTGTCCGCTTATGAATGGACTGTGACTTTCTGCAATTGTGAGCTAAAATAAACTTCCCCTCCTCTAATTTCTGCATGTCAGGTATTGAGTCAAAGCGATGAGAAAGGAACTAAGGCAAACACCTATAAGAAGCTTCAGGGAGCCCGTTCGTGGGGAGATCCCAGGCTCTCCCCTTTCCACCCTCATCTTAGTGCACTGCTGTAGGGAGGTCTTCAGTCTCTTTTCTTTGAAAGCTCTTGCTTTTTGTAGAGCAGAGAAATCAGGGAAGGCTGCAGGGGCTGGAGGGTCAGATGAGAAAGAGGAATGCTTGAGTGGGCCTGAGTTGCGCTGGCCCAGGTTGGGAGCCAGTCTGGTATAGGCCGAAGTCACTTGCTCCTTCACAAGTGGTTATTGACATGACTTAGTTTCAGAGTTCAGCACCTGCATCCTGAGGTCTCACTGTCTTACAGAGAAGATTGTAAAGTTCATGGATAATTTTGCCACCAGTTTATCAGTTAAGTTCCTCAAATGAAACATAAGCCAAGGACTAGGGGATACTGGAACCTGTCCTGTGAACAGAGGTCTGAAGCTCCCTTAGAGTTAATTAGCAATCTGGAGGCTCTCACTCATGGTGTCTTTGGGACGATGCTGATGCCACCGAGGGGCAACATCAAGAACACCAAGGACAGAGAGAGTGATTGACAGTGCCCCACTCACTGGACAGGCGCCCCAGGAGGGTCACTATAGGCATAATCTGGCCCCACAAAGGAAAATGTCTGGCCCAGCTCTAAGGCAGGGTAGGGAACCTTTTTGTCTGCTGAAGTCCATTTGGATATTTATGACATGATGTGCAGCCCATATAAAATGACCAGCTTAAAAATTATATTTAGTAAAACACTTAATTAACTCAGTCCTAATGTGATGATTGTGTTGGCTAGGCTGGACCATACAGCCTGTGGGCCAGCCCACTCTTGCTTTGAAGCCACGGACTCCCAGTTCTTCTGAAGGAACATCTGCATCCTTTCATCTCTGTTTTCTAAGGATGCCTCAGATAAATAAACACATGCCTTTTTGTCAGTGCTCAGGGAGTAAAGTCAAGGGCTTAGCATGGCCCATGGCACAGATCTCAGTCAGGAATAACCAGGTATTTTCTTTAGCAGGAAGGAGTTTGGGTCAGCACACAGGCCATGTAACAGAAGGGTTACCCTGCCCAGGGGTAAGTTTGGAGGTCAGCCCAGGACTGGCTCAGCTTTGGTCCAGCCTGATCTCTGGAGTTGTGAAATACCTATGAACCATGTGCTATTAAGAGATGTGGCCTGGTTAGAAGGGGCAGAACACTGAGGCTTGGCATGGAAGGGGCAGAACACTGGGGCTTGACCCAGAAGTAGCGAACCACTGAGGCATGACCTGGAAGGATATAAACTAGCTCCACCCTTCCTTGTCCACTTGGCTTTCCATCTGCCACGTGGTGGACTTCTTTTCCTCCTGCTGGCCCTCTACCATGTGCATCCACTATTTCCAGCTGCCCCTGAGTGAACTGAGACCTTCTGAAACCGTGAGCTAATGTAAATCTTTCCTCCGGTAAGTTGTGGAGGTCAGATACAGTGTCCTAGCAATGAAAAAAATGACTGAGACAGAAAGTAGTGCCAGTGAAGGGGGTTTGTTGCTGTGACTTTTCCTGACTATGTGACTTGGAACTGGTTTGTGGGAGGGAGTTTGGAAAGATGTGAAAATGCTGGTTAGAGATTGCCTTAGAATACTGTGAGCCGAACTTGATGGAAATTTTGGTCAGAGCTCAGAAAAACAGAATGCTGACTGAGGAATTAGCTGCAAAGGCCAACCTCAAGAGGTTTCAGATGGGAAAGAGGACTTTATTGGCAATTGATCTAGAAACCTTGCATGCTGTGCTCTGGCAAAAAGTGTGTTGGTGTTTTGCCCCTATCCTGTGACTTTGCTTGAAACCGAGGTTAAGAATAGTGGATTCCTTAATCTGGCAGAGGAAATCTCAAGGCAGACCAATGTTCAGGCTGTCACATGGTGTCCTAGTTACTTTTTCAGCACTGTGACTCAGTACCTGACATCTACAATTTAAGGGCCGAAAGGTTTATTTTCCTCCCATATGATATTGCTTCTGGCTGCAACCTCCATGGTTTCTCTTTTGGGCTGGTTCCACTGATAGCTTGTGGCCTTCCTCTGCAGGTGACCCGTGTTGTTTATTCAGATGGTCATAGTCCACTTATGGGCAGCCGGAAGTAATGGCAGCATATGGTGGTGGTGGTGGAAATCAAGTCAGAGAGGAATGGGAGAAGCTACCCTTCCAGGTACTGCCCCAGTGATCTACCCCTCTGACTAGGCCCACCTCTCAAAAGCACATGGTATCAGTAGGTAATCCTCAACATCTAAATGCATGAAGCTTTTGGGGGACACTTCAAATCCAAAACATAACAATAGAGCTTGGGGCTTTTAGCCAGCTCTATTGTGAAAAGCATGAGAAAACTCAGAGGAAAAAGATGTAAAATGTTTGTAGTTTTGCAAGACTGAAAGGGATTGCAAAAATGGGGCAAAAGAGAGCTTGGTTGGTGAAGAGATTAGCATTAGAAAGAAGCCAAGTATTTGGAATCAGGCTACAGAAAAAATGCCTTGAGGGCATCTCAGTAAGATCCTCCCCTTTACTTACTCAAGGGTGGAAAGGCAAGAGCTTTCTTTCTTTTTTTTTTTTTTTCCTGAGAAGAGCACTCCAAGCTGTAAGGTCAAAGAGGGAAGTATTTGCCAGAGTTCAGCTGTCCAGGCACGTGGAGGCTGCGGCAGACATTGTCCAAGGAAGCCAGACTACCGCTCAAGTCAGTGTCAGAACTTGATGTCATCCATGTGGTGCTGGCTACACAGGCAGGCGGAATGCAAGAGTTGTGAGGTCATGGAGGCTTCCATCCAGATCTCAGAAGAAGGCCTTGGAGGCCGGGCAGCATGTCCCTGGGAGGGCAGTACGTGAGATTGTGAACAGGAAGCTGGTAGTACAGTGGAAATCCTCGAAATTTGGATCTAGAGTGTCAGTCACCTGCAGAGGAAGGCTACAGGCTATGAGTAGAGCCATCCTAAAAGAGAAGCCAGGGAGGTTGCAACAGAAGCAGTGCCATAAGTGATGGACTGCTCAAAGCCTTGGAATTCACATTCTACCACAGCTCACAGGGGCACTGGACACAGGGCTGCAGGATTTAATGAAATGGCAGGATTTGGTGCTTGCCCTGCTGGTTTTTGTGTTTGTTTTGGTCTCATTGCTTTCTGTTATTTTCCTTTGGAATAGAATGCTTACCCTGTGCCATTTGTGTTAGAAGATCCTTTTTAACGTTAATTTTCACAGGGGCTTGCAACTGTTTGTTTTCAGTCTCAGAGGAGACTTTGGAGTTGGACTTTTTAGCAGTGCTAGAACTGTTAAGACTTTGGCAGCTCTTTGAGAAGAACTAAATGAATTTTGCATAAGGAGGTAGACATGAGTCTTTTGGGGGCCAGGGATGGAATGTTATGATTTGGATCTGAAATGTCCCCCAACAGCGTCATATATTTGAATGTTGTGGAACACCTATGGAATCATGTGCTGTTACGAGCTGAGCTCTGGTGGGAAGGACCATGAATGGACTGAGACCTTCTGAAACTGTGGGCTAAAATAAATCTTCCCTCTCTTAAATTGTGGGTGGTTGATGCTGTGTTTCAACAATGAAAAAGTAACTAAGACAGCAACCCAGATGTTCCTGTGGGATCTTTTTCATTCCTGTGCTAAGGGCTTCTCTCCTGACTCTTCCCTGTCCTGGGCAACCTGAGCTGGCCCAAGCTTTATGCCAGACATCACGCCTGCTCCTGGCATGCAGTGTTGAACAGGATAGACGTGGCTTTTGTCCTCTAGGAGAGTATAGACTAATGCATTAATACATAATTTTTTTCTGAGGAGCACCAAACCTGAAAGGTATTTTGTGGCTCAGGGATGAGAGAGGTTTTACAGTCCAAGAGATTTAAGAAAAGCTGCTTGGTGTCTGTGATATGTTAAATTGTGTCTTTGCTAAAGGTTTACAAACCTAGACTCCCCCTACCTGTGAGTGGCATCATTTTTAGAAATGGGCTTTTTGCAGATGTAACTAAGCTAAGGATTTCTAGATGAGCTCATCTTGGATTTAAGATCTGCCCTAATTCCAATTTTTGATGTCATAAAGAAAGACGAGGGAGATTCGACTTACATAGAAAAGATGTCAAAGCGAGGACAGAGGCAGAACTGGAGGTGATGCTGGACTTCCTGGACCCGTCAAGCGTGGGAGAATGCCTGCCTAAGACACTCAATGCTCAGAAGGTGTGCAGCCCAGAAAATGCCTTGATTTTGGAATTCTGACATCCAGAACTATGAGGATAAATCTCTGTTGTTTCAAGCTACCCAGCGTGTGTGGTGCTTTGTTCTTTCAGCCTGAGGAAACTGATACACGAGGTAGCTCTTTGCACTTTGGAGCATTACTTATACTGGAGGTCTTGGCAAGTCCTGCCATAAAGGTGAAACTGTTTAAGCCAAATGTCTGACACTGATATTTCCCCAGAAAGCAGAGCCTGCGACAGTGGCTTTTGTGCGGATGATTACTTCAGAGATGTGTTCTCAGGGAAAAGGAATGTCTTAGTTGCTTAAAAAAAAAAAAAAAAAAAAAACCACTGGGACATAATAGTTGACACCTGCAACGTAGGGAGGGAAGGTTTGTTTTATCTCACTCTTCAGAGGCCTGAGTCAGTCTGTGGACGGGCACCTGGTGGAAGGGCCTGCTGACGGAAGAAGCTCTTCAAGTCATTGCAACAGGAAGGAGAGGGACAGGGGAGAAGCTGGGACAAGAACAGATCCTGCCAGGCCACACCCACATTGACCTGACCCTCTTGACCAAGCCCTGCCTCTAATTATAGATAGCAAGGGAAATCAACTCATTAATTCATGTCATCCAATGAACCCCTCCAGTCCAATCATCTGGTGAATATATGAGGCTTTTGGGGGACTCAAACCGCAACAAGGAACATGTCGCTGGGCAAGTGAAGAAAGCAGAAGGGAAATTGCTGTGGGCACTGGGGCTCGTTTATCCTGAAGACCCTCAGATATACTGTGGGGACCCCAGCTAGGATCTCCCCCTGAGACAGAAAAAGAGGAAAGAGCGTATCTGCTGGTGCTCATTGTTTACCAGTCAGGAGTTGCCAAGATGTTAACTTTCCTGCAACTGTAGGAGTGCACGTGTACTGGAATGATTGGGAGGCTTCCTGAGTGGAAGCAGAGGCCCCAGAAGAGAGAGGAGGTGGCGTGGAGGGCGGGGAAGGGGGTGGGGACTACCAGCAGCTGGCTTTTCTCCGAACACCTGGAGCCAAGGCATGGGCTAAGATGAGCACTGGGTGATGTCCATCACATCAGGGTGACCCCCATTTCTCGATCCCTGGAAGTCCTTTTCCTTGTTTATACAAAACCCTGAAGCATGGTGGGGGAGGGGACAGAGTATTTCCGTGGCCCTCAAGGCAACTGCATGAAATCGCAAACAGGCTTTGCTGTGGCATTTGGAAAAGTTCTTTTCACTCCCTCATGCACTCAGGAGCTACTCATCTAGGAAACTTTTTTTTTTCCTTTCTTTCTTTTGAGACAGGGTTTCATTCTGCACCCCAAGCTACTCCTGAACTCACTATTGAGCCCAGGCTGGCCTTGGTCTCCTCAGAGCAATCCTCCTGTCTCAGCCTCCTGAGTTCTGGGATTACAGGCATGTGCCACCCTGCCCAGCTTATGTGATGCTGAGGAATCCAATACGGGTGCTTAGTGCTTGATGTAGCACTTGCACTTAACCACTTCACCATTCCTCCAACCTGCAGCAAACTTCCTTCACTAGAAAGTGGGCCAAACTCCAGGATGGAGGCAACCAGGTCTTTCTTTCATCCTAGCCTAGAGAGGATCACAGTCTGGGGCAGGGCTCAGCAACATTATTCTGCGTGGGACTAGACAGTGTTTTAGCACTCTGAGCCATGATCTCTGGCATTGATGTAACCTGTAAGCATCCATCAACAGTATGTAAATAAATGAGCATGGCTATCTTCCAATAAAACTTTATTTACTAAGTAAGAGAAGGACTGTGGCCTTTGAGCCATAGTTTTTTTGACCTGTGACATATAAGTGAGGTTTTGATGAAAGAATAGGGAATTGCTAGATGGAAAAAAATAGGAACAATGCATTCTGGGTAGGTAGCTGAGGAAAAAACCTGTATGCATTATTCTGGGAAAATGAGGTTTTACGTAAATTGTGGAATAAGGAAAATTGATTGTTGCAAGAGGGAAGCAATGTTCACAAAGAATGAACTCAAGACAAGATTCTCTGGGTTATATTTTCAGATAAGACAAGCAATGGGCAGTTTTTAAAGCAGGCTAGGCAGAAGGAGAAGACACCCTCTTCTTTCTGTGTTGGAATGCTCCAGGAGCCCTTGGATGGGCATGAGGGCGTGACTCAGAGGAACTTCCCAAGGCTGGGGTGGGCAGGGCCTCCCACAGCCCACCATGCTGCCTGCCTCAACCTCCTGGTCGGCAGCGTGTCCCATCAGCCTAGTGGGCCGTAGACTCTCAGGCTGGTGTTAGCCAGCTGGGTCTCAGAGCTGGAACGCTTTGGGTTCTGATCTACAACAGGCCACGTGGGACTGGTTGGTAGAGTCTTTCCCTGGGCAGCATCAGCTGTATAGGCTCAGGTGAACTTGCTGGGGCCGCCATTCTGACCTGGGGTCCCTGGCCTGTACCTGGGGCTGTTGTACAGTCTTCCCTTGCCCCTGGGGGGCTGGTGCTCACCTAGCAGCTGACTGCAGAGGACCATAATATCCACACCCCTCATCAGATAAACAGCTGAGTCAGCCAAGGGTATTCATGTGTTGCCTCTCTGTGCTGTGCTGGCACCATGGCCAATGGGTAGAAAGCACCTTGACTTTGAATGAACAGTTTGAATGGGCAGTTTCTGTTGGTCACCCCCCCCCCCCCCCCCCCCCCCCCCCCCCCCCCCCCCCAAACCAGGACTCCTTCTACATTGATTGTGGGACTGCAAACTGGCATGACCACTATGGAAAGTAGTATGGAGATTCCTCAAAAAAACTGAAAATAGGTATCCCATTTAACTCAGTTCTACCTCTTCTGGGGATCTTCTCAGAAGACTTAGTCATCGTGCGAGAGTGGTACATGCATATCCATGTCTATAGCAGCATAATTTATAACAGCCAAGTCTTAGAAGAAGCAATATGCCCAGCAACAGATGCAAGGATAAAGAAGATGTGGTATATTTACACAATGGAGTACTGCTCTGCCATAAAGAAAGATAAATTTGAGTCAGTTGTAGGATAATGGATACACCTTGAGATCATGATGCAAAGCGAAATGAATCAGACACATAAGGTTAAATAAATATCATATGGTTTCTCCAATATGAGAAAACCAAACATAAAAAAATAAGAGAGATAGAAGAAAATAAGAAGATAGACTTTGTGGGGAGGGAAAGAGGAGGTGGGGGGGGGTGACTTGGGAAGTGGGAAGAGGAAAGGGATATAGTATATAATAAAACAAGTAAAATAAGGTGAAAAAAAGAAAAAAAAAGCCCCCAGCTCAAGGGCTCAGTGGAGCTCGTAGTGCCCAGCAATTCTCAGCCTGTCGTGAGGCCTTTCCCTCTCTCTAGTCTCCTTGGAGCCAGGAGGGTGGTTTGGAGAGTATAATGATGAGATGAAGGATCTGGTGTATCCTTTGCTCTTGTATCACAGTTAACATTGACACCAGTTGTGCGCGCGCGCGCGCGCGCGCGTGTGTGTGTGTGTGTGTGTGGTGGTGGTGGTGGTTCTCCCACATGCCAAGCAAGCAATCAACTGTGCTGCAGCAGATACCAGCTGAGCAACCGTTACCCCAATTCAGTTTGATACTATCTACCCACGGAGAGTGTCCTGTCCTGCTGTCAGGGCTCCATTCCCAAGACAGCCTCGCCTTTGGCTCAGGGCATTTTTACCTGTGCTTCTGATCATCCGTGGTTCACATCAAGCTCCTCCTTGGGTTCAGTTAATTGGCATGAGACACTCAGAACAACACTTAGGTTTCCTGGTTTATTTTAAAGAATATTGCAAAGGACACAGATGAAATGACACACAGGGCAGAGCCTGTGGGCAGAGGCGCAGAACCCCCATGTGCTTTCTGGCAGGACTACCCTATGTGGACCTCTGTGTATTTGGCTATCAAGAAGCTCTTCGAGCCCCATTCTTTCACGTTTTTGGGAAACTCTGTTCACGGGCATAGTTGTTGGTAGACTGGGTGGAACAAGGTGTACCTGCCCAGCATTCTGCTTGGCCTCTCTGTGCAGCGTCTCTCCCTCCAGGATAAGAGGCAGGACCCCTCTGGAATGAGGAAGGCTTTGGGACATAGTGTGGCACAAATACAGGTCAAAGAATTTCTTTATAGTCAGCTGTGAGACAAAGAACTGTAGGAACATTAGACTTTCTGTGGTCCACCTTGGCAAAGAGAAATTCTAGTTTCTGTGGTGTGCCTTGGGAGGAAGTTAAGAATCAGAAATTGCAGATGAAGACCAACATATTTATTTATCTAAATGTATCTATATCCTGTCCGTATCTGTATATACAAAGATATTAGATAGATATATGCTTTTTAATGCCACCCAAGGTGAGGTTAGTGAAGGGGGAAGATCAGTGTCAGTTGTTATAAGAATGACACGTGACGAGAAGCTACCGAACCTTTGTGACATATAACTGTAAACATATTTTTGCTCATGCTTTGGTAGATCAGCTGGAATTACACTGATGTGAGTGTGGCTTGGCAGGTACACTTGTGTGCCTAGGTCACTCTCAGGTTGGTTAGGTGACTTTAATAACCTTTCTTGTCTAAGCTCATGACTAGGCCTACGGGACCAGCTCAGGTCTGTGTCATGGGTCCCCTCTTCCAGCAGCTCAGCCAGGTGATTCCTCTGTGAAGGCACAGGAGCCGGGGATGGGGGCAGACTGGCCTTGTAAGGGAAGCTCTCGCCTCCATTGTGTTCTGCCAGCTGACACAGGCCACCAGGCCAGGCCGGGGAGGCAGAAGCCACTTTTTCATGGGAGTCGCTGGGCAGTCTCACCGCACAAGGCTTAGATGCAGCAACAGGTGAAACACCAGGGTTGTTTTTGCAACCGACCTACCGTCAGTGGGTTGCCCAGGATGGAGCAGAAGCTGAGGAAGGGCCTGCTTCCTGGGTGAGAATCTTTGGGTACCACAGACAGAACCTTCTCTTCACATCATCCTCTTTGTTCCCAGGATCTTGCTGAGCCTGTCTACACACGTGTCGCTCAGAGCCTTGGCAGCCCTGGCTCATTGTCGGCTTCCTTTAACTAGCGTCTTTTTGGACTCGTGCCCAGAGAAGACCCCAGAAATCTTCTGGAAAGGAAACACTGGCAGGAGACTGATTCCTTTCCTTGATTTTCTCTCCAGCTCTGTCTTGTGGGACCAACCACTGGAAATGTTTTCAGTGCCTCATCTAGGCCACCCTGAGTTTTATTTGGCAAGTAAAGCCCCGCCACAGCCTCCAGGAGCTGCCACCACTTAGGGAGCAGTTGAGTCTGTGCTTGACGTGCTGGGCTGCCATGTGGCACGACTTCATTCCATCCCTGCAGCACCCTGTGAGGGCCTCCTGACTACCCCTTGGCTCAGATGAGGAGACAGGTGAAGTAACCGACCAGCTTCCCCCAATAGTAAGTGCCAGGACAGACACCAGATTGGGCTGACCATCAACGCTGCATCATTTCTTAACCCCATCTCACAGATTGGAAGACTAAGATCTTTTTAGTCAAACAAACTCCCCCCCCCCCCACCCCCCCGCCCGCCCTCTTCTCCAGTCTGGGAGTGGTTTAGCAGATGCATGTTAAAGTTTTCTTTCTTTCTTTCTTTTTAAATTTTCCCTTCAAGTTTCCATCTGTTCGCACAGCAACTGAATTTATGCGTGCTCAGGCACCATCTGCAACTGCAGCCCCACTTCCAAATCTGAAAGCATTTTTCCTTTTTGTACTTACCATGTGTGATGGCATGGTGGCCCAGAATCCATCGCTCATTCTGGAGAGACAAAGTTCCGGGGGCCTCTGCAGGAATTTTCTGAGAAAGGGCGAAGAAGGAAAGGATTTTGCTCAAGTGGAATTTTGTTTTTTTGACGTGGGCCATTTCTTCTGGCTGACATTTTGGGGGGGCTTCCATCTGCGGGATGCATTTCACGCTGGCTCTTTGTTGCTTCAATGGAGAACAGGCGATGCACATACTACTCTCTCCCTCGCTTGCTCTCTGTACGTATGTGAGCGTGCCTGTGTGAATGAGCATGTATGTGTGTGTCGAGGGGGCTCCTGGACCCATGTTTTTTTTTTTTTTTTTTTTTTTTAACACAGAGCGCTCATCTCATTGTCTTCCACCTTCAGAGTCTTCCAGGCTGCAGTCACACAGACCTGGCACTTGGAGGCCATCTTTGAAAGATGGAAGAAGTAGTAGCTTTACGCGTTTCTCAACTTTCAAAGTTTTCATAGAGTTCTGAGAGGCCAGGAGTAAAGTCTTGATCTCTTGTTATTCAGGCCCAGAAAAATGTCTATATTTTAGAGCCTGAGAGCTGTCTTCCTTCTAGTTTTTTGATTCTACCACAGACAGGTTAATTTTTCTCAGTTTTTTGTCTTTTCTTATCATTTTGTGTTTGTAACTTTCCACGGATAATGTGTGTCATGAGTGTGACATTCATGGCCAGACCTTTCTGGCCTCTGAGGCTGGACTATGAGGTCCTACACTACCCGTTCTTGTGGTGTGCCCTTTCCAGTCTTCGTATCTCTCCAGTCCCTATGGCACCCTTGTGTAGGAGGCTGCCCCTGCGTCCCATCTCTGCCCCTGAGAGCAGATGCTTTGGCATTCTCTGAGAGTCAGTCGGAGGTGACATGTAGCCCTCTCTCTGCCTTCTCTGTGCATGTCCCCTCCCCTCCTACCAGAGGGAGTCCCACGTGGAGCTCGCTGTGCTAGGTAAGCACAGGGAAGATGTCATGGAGGTGACCTCCACTAGTAAGAGAGAACCATGTGGTACTTTTCTTGGAGACTGTAAAAGATTAGGTGCCACAAAAAGCTCAGCCCAGTGACTGGCACATGCCAGTCTCATGGTCTGCATTGCTTTTTGGTTTGGGAGCCAACAGAAGACAGGATGCAAAGAGGCAGGTGAAGGGTGAGAGCTCTGCATCTCCACGTGGCAAGAGGCCAGCCTGGAGATCACTGTGCCCTTCCCGGAACCCTTGACCCATGGGTCAAGGGTCAGTGACCCTTTTCCAGTTTGTTTCTCCTTTTAACAACTTCCAGCCCCAAGTACTTAAGACCAGAATTTTTTTCAAAATAATAATTACATATACTAAGTGATAAGGCTTTTAGAAAATTATTTTAAAATGATTCGGTATCTTAAGAATATACAAAGTGTGACTAGAACAGAGGAAAGTTTCCCCACATGCCCTGTGTGATCCAACTATTCTGCCATGGTGGTGTTGCTTCTTCTTTCGGCAGCTACAGTGATTTCTTGTGGGGGGACAACAGCTACTTTACAAGGACGAGCTCCTGGGGACAGCAGCCACTTACTGAGGGCTCACTTTCTGCCATGCTCTGGCCTTCAGCGTCAGGTCACTCAGTTCCCACACACTGGCTGGAGGCAGCCAAGTACATGCTGGAGATGACAGAACTGAGGTTTTGAGAGAAATGCGGCCTGCTTAAAGATACACGGCAGGCACAGGCCATCTCAGAGCCCAGGTGGGTGGCTCCATAGGTCATTTTGCTCCTCAGGACACCGGTGGGTAGGGGCAGGATGAGGGCACAGCAGGCATCCCTATGACCCATTCTTACAGATGAAGATGCACACGCTTAGGAAGGTGAGGTGACTTCCTCTACAGCCAATGGGCCAGTAAATCCTACAGATGCTACTGGACAGGTCTTTCAGATCTCTCTTCTCATCAGCTTACTCTAGATGGAGCTTTCCCATAAGCCCATCTGCTACTGTCTGAGAGTTTGTGTCTTTCCCAGCCCAAATTCATATGTTGAAGTACTAATACCCAAGGTGATGACTTCAAGGGGTGGATCCTTCAGGAAGTGTTTAGATGATGGAGAAGGAGTCTCAGGGATGGGATTCACGAGAGCTGCTCTTTCCACTTTCTTCCACGGTTGGTTGGATGAGAAGATGGCTACTGATGAGGAGTGGGCTCTTCATCACACAGAGAATCTGAAGGCACTCTGACCTCCTGCTTACCTGCCTCCAGAACGGTGAGAAGTGACGTTCTGTTGTTTATAAGCCATCCAGTCTATGCTACCTTGTTATAGCAACCAGAACAGACCAAGGCACAACTGATTATGCCCCCTTCCTTGGTCTTTCTCTGATATGTGGATTTCTCACCATGGAGTGGCAGAGCATAGTGTCTAAAGGAAACAAGGGAAACTGGGTTTGAAGAATTCCTAGGTTTGTGACTCTGGATGTGAGTGATGCTTTCTGCCTGGAGTCATTCTGTTCTGTCTTGTCTTTCAAGGCAAACTCTTACTCATTATTGTGGTTTGGATCTGGAATGTCCCCCAGATGTCTCATGTATTTGGGTGTTGTGGATTATCTGTGAAACCAAGTGCTGTTGGGAGATTGGAGCCTGCTCCGGAGGGGTGGGTTGTAAGCATGTGGATTGGATTACAGGTGGGTACTGAGGGCTTAAACCTGGAAGTGGTAGAACACTGGGGCTGGATCCAGGAGGGGCAGATCGCTGGGATGGGACCTGGAAGGATGTATGCTGCTTCCTGCCTTCCTTCTTGTGTTTGACTGGACTTGACCTCACTTGATTTCCTGTTTGCAATGTCTTGAGAAGCTGCCTCTACTCACACCTCTACCATGGACTTCCACCGTTTCCAGCTGACCATAAATGGACCATGACCTCCTGAAACTGAGCTAAAGTAAACATATCCTCCCCCGATTTGTGCATTGGGGTATTCAGTCACAACAACGATAAAGGAACTGAGACACTCATCCTTCAAGATCTAGATGTTAGCTGTCACTTCCAGGAAGGCTTCCAGGTCCCCTAGCTTTCCATTTTGTATGCTCCATGGGCTCTATGGGGCACTCTCCTTTCCCCCCTTAGGCTGTATCCTCTTCCCTGTGTGATCCCCAGGTTGGAGGTGGTGGCTTGGCCCTCTGGAGGGCCTAAGAGTTGGCAGCAACAAGCACTGGATCAGTGGACCAGCCATCGTCTTGTAGCAAGAGCCGCCTCCTCGTGTTCATCTAGTCACTTACAGTACTGCTTGCGTGAGGAGCCCAGTGCTCGTCCCAGCAGTCCTCAGCACAGAGGCCCACCAGTCCTCTGGCCAGGCAGCTTTCCTGGGGCAGTGGGCCCACAAGCATCTGGATGCTCTAACCTGCCACAAGCCTGCAGGGGAAGAGCTCAGGGAGGAAGGTCAAGACATGCATTTTCTCTAATTAGAAACTAATGAGCCATGGTCCCCCAGCTGGTCAGTGATGTCAGGGCCATGTCCTGTCAGAGGGAGGCTCAGCCTGTGGCTGTCGTGGCAGGACTTCTGGGGAAGATGGGGCATGTCTGCTGAATGCCTATCTGCCCCATCTGTCAGTTCCTAGCAGAGCTACTCAGTGGGCCCAAGAAGAGCAGAACTGAATTCTTGGGCTGGGACTGGCTGTCCTGCTCCCCTGTGCGTATTCCTGCCTACCTCTTGGCAGGAAGGATCTGGAGCCCTCATCGTCTGCTACATAGTCAGGCCTTTGTAATGAAGGCTTAGGTATTTCCATGGGTGTGGTCTCTACATAGGGTCCTTAGTGCCTTGGGCAGGGATAGTGCTCAGAAGGCCACCTGTTACCACCTTCTCATCTATTCTAAATCAAGGCAGTAGAGATGGCTCCCAGGGACTTTCACTATTTATGGAACAAAAGGAGGAGAATTACCTTCTTTCAGTTCAAGGCCAGGAGCTTATCTCAGCATGTGAAGGGACCCACCTCTTGAACAGTGTACATGTCCACCCTCCATGGAGCTGTGGCGTGGACGGTGTCCTGTTGGGCATGTTGCCTTTGCTCCCATGTCTCAATTTTCTCATTCATAAAGGATGGGCAATACCAACAACACCAAGTTCTTGTGAGACCCCACCACCACCACCCGCTCCCGCCAAAACCATGATTCAAAATGGAGATACATTTTCCAAGCCGGACTGCACTGTCCTCGCTGTGAGTGATCAGTTGTCACTCAGCATGAAGTGTCAAGGATGCTGTGCATTCAGGGCAGCGGTGGTTGAGTAGTACTAAGGGCTCTTGATGGTGGGATTGGACATTGTCATGGGTGAGGAGAAAGTGCTCAACAACAAATAAACCCAGACACATTTAACCAAGCCAGTCTATACCCAAGTGGGACTTTGGGGACCATCACAGGGATGTTTGAGTAGTTCAAGCCCAGCACAGGGAAGGGAGGACCACAGGGAGTGGAGAACAGTATTCTCTGTGGATGCTACAGGCCTGACGTCTTCTGATTTCTTGTGCAGTGACAACTGAGCCCTTAGGGTTAGGCGTGGATGGTGGCAGGTTCCGAACATTACTGGGTAGAGAGATGGCGTTGTGGAAGTGGGGCCACTAGCCAGGGCCCTGTATCTCCTTCTGGCCC
This sequence comes from Ctenodactylus gundi, assembly GCA_004027205.1. Classification (NCBI taxonomy): domain Eukaryota; kingdom Metazoa; phylum Chordata; class Mammalia; order Rodentia; family Ctenodactylidae; genus Ctenodactylus; species Ctenodactylus gundi. Next base: position 194,124 of record PVKB01002646.1, on the reverse strand, counting down.
TGCCTTCATCTAATGGCCCCCAGGTAGGAAGTCTGATGGCCAGAGATTCCTAAGACAACAAAACTCTTACATATAAAAGGCCCTCCAAAGAACTGGATCCAAATTTTTAAAATAATTTTATTGTGATAAAAATTCACATGACATAAAGTTTAACATTTTTTTTGGTAAATACATAAATTCCAAGTTCTGGAACACATTAGAACCATGGGATTAGGGCATTAGTGAGCATCTATGTCCATCCCCTTTTCAGAGGTTCACCCCTCGGACCCAGATTTCTTAAGGTTACTGAGAGGGAAGTGGCAAATGACAGGAGGTCTAATTTGAGGTCTAGAGACCTGGGGCTGGTCCTTTCCCCTCACTGGGCTTCAGTTTCTCCCTAAGTAGGAGGAGAGGATTGGGGAGACAGATGCTAAGGGCCTTTTCCTTTGTGACATACTTATGTTCATAAGAAAGAGCCATTAAAAAAAGAAGAAAAAAGCACGGTAAAGCCTTGTCAGCCATCATTTTCCAAGTTTTCTGTGTGTTTTCTTCATCAGAAGACAAAATGTGATTAGACCATATGTTGGGCTAATTGTTCTCTAAACAGAGTTCAAACACTTGAATGTTCTTGCAAGAGCAAGAGAAAATGAAGGAAGCAGTGCAGAGTGGGTGGGGGCCGATCCTTCCCTAGGGTTGTGTTACAAGGGGGTAGCCCTTGGCCCTCGAGCAGTGGGTGCTGCCTAGACAGCAGGAGGCCCAGCATGGGGGTGTGATTCCCCTGGCTAAGGTTGGCAGGGCCCAAGTTTCAAGTGTTCATTCACTCTGCACATATTGTGGAGCTATCACTCTTAGCCTGGCTCAGATCAGGGTGCTGAGAACCCAGGGGTCAGAAGCTCAGCTGACACCCTTCCCTCATGGAACCCTTGAGCTGTGGGGAGGAACCGCCTAGAGACTGGGGAACTGCAGCTCTGTGTGACAAGTGCAGGGCGGGGGAGGGAGGGACCACGGGGCGGGGGGGGGGGGGGGGGGGGGGGCGGAGGAGGAAAGATGAAGTTTAGAGGAGTCTAAGATTCAAGTAAAGTTCTCAGGGATATGAAGAACCAGGCCGTGAGGAAGATGGGCAAGCGTTCCCGAAAGAGAGGACAGAAGGTGTGAAGGCCAGGGTGGGAGAAGTGTGGCTTGAGGGGATCCTCTGGAAAGTCCGTAATACCAAGATCTGAGAGATAATGGAGCTGGGTGGGGCGGGGGGCAGCACTGACTTGTGCATGGAAGGGAAGGGCTGTGAAGTATAAAGTAGGCAGGCAGCATGGCACCTCTGTGTTTCAGTCCCTTGATGAGATGCCAGGTCAGCTGAGAATGTGCACTCCATCACTCACTCTGTTGGCCCCAGAGATGGTACCAGGTGGCCTCCTTTCACCAGGGCTCACTCCAGATCTTGTTGCATAAGTCGAGACAAGACTGTGGCAGCAGCTGGCAGGTGCCACCCGGAGTGACTCTGCCCCTGGAGAACCAGCTGCAGGCGCAAAAAGTCCAATCCTCTAGGTACCGATGGGGAAACTGAGGCATGGGGTGGCAAGAAGTTCAGTGAGTCACAGGAACCTACTGTTCTAGGTAAAGCCTGACACTGGCAGGTCCTGTTCCAAAGGAAGCAGAGATAAGAGGCAGATGCCTGCTGGGCTCCTCTTCAAGTAGGGCGTGGGATACTGCAAGCCCAGAAGGAGTAGGCTGCAGATGTGTTTGGGGACTGTAGGACACTGGGAAACAAGCAACAGAAGAGCCCAATTTTGCAGATAAGAAGCCCATCTGCCAGGCTGGGTTGCCTCCCTCCGGCTCCCCTCCGTCAGCGCTGTCCCACCAGCCTTCGGCGCCTGAGTGAAGGAGGGCCAACAGATGCACTCAAATATGGTTTGGTTCAAAGAATGAGCTTAATTAGGCATTTAAGCACATGGTTGTGAGTCCAAAGTTTTCTCTTGTTGGCATGTGATCCAGGAATGTTATTGAGGATCGTTTATAAAGAAATATTCAGATAGTTGGTAAGCAGTGAAGCAGATGGTCCCATTGTTAAACCTGACCTTTTCTCCCCACCTCCTGGGAAGGTGCGCAGGCCTATTTATTGGATTCATGCAGGTGCCTCTCAGCCTGGATTCGGGGCTGAGGGACTTTCCGGACCTTGAGCCACGTCCTGGGGCCTCCTAGGAGACCAAGGCCCGAAGACCATGTGCTGCTGTGTGGACAGATCCGGCTCCACTGTCACGGTATAGGGACTCGTAGCAACTTTTGCATCTCAGACTCCAGTGTCCCTGCCCCGCTTCTCCATAGGCTGGAGCCTCTGATCCAGGTGCACTGCCTGGCCGTGGCTCAGGATCAGAAAGTAGACTGTGTGGCTTGTCATCTCCAGGTGCAGGATTCAGAACAGAGCATTTAGTTCTGGGCCCAGGAGAGGGCAAAGTCTTGGCACATGCTCTGGGGCTCCCAGGGGGCTTGGGTCTGGCTGAGGGAGTGGGCGACACTCATCAGAGGCCCTGAGTGGTTTCCTTGGCCAACAGATTCTTCCATCCCCATTTAGGATGCCTTGGTTTTTTTCTTGGCCTGTTCCTGTGTTGCCATCTTCCTGTCTTTTCTCCTGACTTCTCTCTTATGTTTGTATCACTGCTCCCCTTCTCTGCTTTTCTGCCTCGGGCCATTCAAGGCCCACTTTCCTCTGCCTCCAGGCCTGGATCCTGACCTCATCGTTTTCTCTTACCTTCTTCCTCCTCCTCCTCTCCTGTCCCCAGTGACCCCTCACACTCCATGTCCACAGAGCTCCAATTATGTATATCTTTGCTCTCAGCTCTGGGCTCACCTGTTCACATTACTACCTCCCTTGTGGCCCCACTTCCGGTGCTGTTCGTTTTTTGCTGCTAGGACAAAATACCCTTTCAGAAGGTCATAGTCCATCTGTTGGTGGACAGCTGGAGATGGAGGAACCAGACAGAGATGCCTCCCTCCTCAGCAGAACAGGGAAGGAAGGCTATCTATAGGTACCTGAGGCTTTTGGCAGACAGTCCAGATCCAAAACACAATAGGTACCGGGTGTGAAATGATCTCCAGTGGCTCCCACAAAGCAAAAATGAAGTATTGCTTACATACCTGAAATAAACTCTGGAGTCCAGCTCTTTGCTCCTACTGAGAACATGAGTGTTGCTTAGTCTGCCTTTGTCTGTTTCAACCTCAGTATCTAACGGGGGTCCCGGGTAGGATTATGTCACAAGGCTTTTTGTCTAGAGGCTACCTGGTGATTTTTCGGCCAGTGTTTGGTTATGGTACCTTTTTATGGTTTTCTTTCATAATTGGCTGCCTGGGATGTAGTCCCTATGTGTGATGCTCATGCCTGGGGGATTTACATTCATTTTGCTAACTGTGCTTTATAAGGTGATTTTTACCTGTGCATGTGTAGTCCCATAATTCTTTGGGTTTCCATATGTATGAGCTCTTAATGAGCTCAGTCCCTCCCTACAAGAAATATGTGTGGGCACAGTGGGTGGAAAGATACATTGCTTCTTGTGTTTCTTAACTTCTCCAGTTTCCTCCTTCCTCCCACGGTCTAGCCATCTTACTGACTGGCCTCACAGAGTAGGGCGTGCGCTCCCAGGAATTTCTCCCTGACTAGCCACTGCTCAGGCGACCCACTGTCATCACTAAAAGCACCCTCCTGTCCCTGCAGACCTTGGGACACTGAGCAGGAGAGGCAGTCTGGCTACCACCACTCCTTGTCCCATGAGGGCATTGAATCTAAGGCCTTTGCACCTCCTAGCCTTTTAAAAATATTTTGAGACAGGATCTTGCTGAGCTTGAATTTGTGATTGTCCTGCCTCAGCTTCCCAGAGTGCTGGAATTACAGGGCTACACCAGCATGGCCAGCTCCTTGGCTAGTTTGGTGTTGGCAACTGGAACTCTTGTGCTCTCTCTGTGCAGGAGGTCTTTGCAGGAATGGAGTGACACTCTTGAGTAGGTTTCAGTTGCTTGAAAGAGGCCATTGTCTTTTGCCTTCCAGGGCCTTTGGCAGTGTGGGGCAGGCAGCACAGAGCAAGGGCCCTGGCAGCTCTGAGTGGGGCCATTACACTCGTACCCCCATCTAATTAGACCCATCTAGCTGTCTTGTAACTCAGTGGCAGACAGATATGAGATTCATTTTTTGTACAGATGTCCAAAGATGCAGGATGCTGAGTTTCTGGAGAAACGCTGCCCTGAGCAGGGATGAGCCTTGCTGAGATCCTGCCTGTCTCTCCCAACATGAGGCCTCCACTCCAGGGATGGGGAACTGAGTCACAAGGCTAGACTGGGCTGGAGTCTCTCCAGCCTTCAGCTCAGGGTCTTGGGCAGCCCACGTGTTCTGAGACTGTATGTTTCTACACAAGAACAACCCCCATCTTCTGGTGTCCCACAGAGCCCATGACGTAACTGTGGCTGTTCAGCTCCTCACCTGCTTCTGGGGATCCTGGGCCTGGACGGTGAGTTTGTCTGTTACTAGTCAACACTGGCTTTATTGCATGACAGAGCAACTGAGGCACCCTACAGGTGAAGGGGCAAGCCAGCAAGCTTGGTCAGCTGGATGGGAGAGGAGGGGGCCTGGTGGCTGCTGTGATTGAAGTCTTTCTCTGAAACTTGGCTAAGGGATGGCTGGGACCACAGAGCAGTTCTGAGGTTGGATGGGAAGGATCCGTCTGCTCACTCTGTAGCAGATCAATGTTCCCTCAGATATCACTGGGCTGTTGAGGGGCCCCTGGGGGCCAGCTCATGAGGAGAGGTGGAATTCCAAGGCATAAAGGGTGGGCAGTTGCAGTCTCAGGTAAGCACCAAGCCTACCTTACAGGACTTCCAGATGGGTGGCCCTCAGAAAAGTTCTCTCTGGAGCTCTGTGAAGGTAGAAACAGCCAAGGTAGGAGATCCAGGTGTGCCCCTGTACCAAGCACCCCTGCCTACCCCAAGGGTGGCGGTGTGGGAGGCAAGCTGGGACAGAGGACCTTAGAGGAGCACAGGTTTCTGTTGGCCAGTGGCACAGCTTTGACTCCCAGCTTCAGAGGCTGGCTGCAGGGAGGACAGGGAAGCTTTGGCAGTCCCTGTCTACCAGAAAGGGAGGAAACCGGCAGGACCGGAAGCTGGGAGAGCTCGGGAAGTGTGTTCTGCCGTCCAGAAGAGCTGAGTCAGCCTGTGAGGACAGGCGCCCAACCAGCAAGGATCCGCATTCTGGCCACGCAGCCCTTAGACACTCTGTCTTAGGATTTTTGATTTAATCTATTTTATCACTCAGGATGGGAAGTTTAATGGAAGGAAGGCCTGTTAGCACAGGGCCTGTCAGGAGGCTTAGAGGGCTCCTTTGAGTTCTGTGCGCTGGACAAACAGTGTGGGGTCTGAAACCCCTGAGGACGCGGCAGCCCACAGAGGCAGATACCCAGTGGCCACAGCAGGGCGTGGTCTCCCTAGTTCACTCTGCTACATCCCACTCTGGGCCGCCTGAGCTTAATGGACTATTTTTTTTTTTTTTTTGAGACAGGGTCTTATCTGTAGTCCAGGCTGGTCCTGAACTTACTGTAGAGCCCAGGCTTGCCTGAAACTCAGAGAAGTCCTTCTGCCTCAGCTGCCTGAGTGCTGGGATTACAGGCACGCACCACCATGTCTGGCTTACGTGATGCTGTGGAATCAAACTCAGTGCCTTGCACGTACTCTAACTACTGTGCTATCCCCCCAGTTCCTTAATGGATTTCTTATGGAGAATGTCGATCCCAGAGAGGTTTAGTGACTAGTATAAGGTCACACAGTCTGTTCAGACCAAAGGCAAAAGAAAGTGCTCCGCTTAAAAAGTGGCTCCCTCCCTCCCGGGTTCTCTGTGTGTGAGCTGAGTATGAATCACCCGGCAGACTCGGAAAGAGCAGTACCCTGCCTCCTGCTTCTGTCTCCCAGTGTGAGAAGCACGTTTCTCCGCCTACTCTCTGTCGTCCTCAGAGACAGGCTTTGGAATGTGGGAGGTGTGAGCGTGTGGACTCTGTCGGTGGTCTGGGCTTTGCTGTTATTGTGTCCTGCTAGTGACAGCAGTCCCGGCCACCGTACATGGACTTCTGCCCGCCCCTGTGTCCAGAGGCCAGGCTGACGGCCAGGGGCTGCTTGTAAGGGTAATGTCGCTGCCATGGAGAAGGCATGGAGGCTCTGCTGGGGGGTGTCTCTTGTCCCCCTGCTGTCCTGTGCCAACTGGAGCTTCCTAAGGCTGGGGTGGTGTGTCTGACCTTCTCCGGGCTGCGCTCTCAGCCGGCTGATGCCCCTTTCTTGACATGCCCACATCTGCTCCGTATCCTCCTCTCCTGCTCTCCCAAGAGTCTTCTCTGCAATCGGAGTGCAGAGGGCTTGGCTGGAGCCAATGTCCCAGGGGCCAAGGACAGGCCATCGTTTCCAGCCCACTTAGCCAAAGTGGGGAGTGGCTGCCTGCTCATCGTTCGGCGGTTCTGGCTGTTTCCCCTCTTGCCTGATGCTTCCCGGGATCCTGTTCCACACACCTTGCTTGTATCCATGCCCTTTCTCAGGGCCTGAACTTGGGCCAGAGGGCTGGAGAAAGAGCCCAGCTTCGGCTCTCTGGGCCCCTGTACTAGGACCAGCCGTTCCTAGGGGAGTGTGGGCAGGTGGTGATACAGGAGCTGGGGAGATAGCGGCTCTCTCTCCCCCTCACTCTTTGATGGAGGCCTTGGTGAAATGCACAGGCCTCTGTTCCTCCTCCTCCCCAAGCCCTGCCGTCTCCCTAATATTCATATTTGAATGGATTCCATAGACCAGCATCGCAGAGCAAGCCCTGCTCACTGGGGCTGATGAAGGCTTCTTGTGACGGCTTGGTCCCCTTTTCCGGCTGGGGCCTGAGTTGATGACAGTGTACACACCAAGCAGCCCTCTTGCCCGTTCCCAGCAACTGCAGGATTTAGTTTGAACGGCCCTTTTGTTCTCCCCATGCTTTTTGAGAGTTCTGGAAACCCAATGTCTTTTGGGGAATAGTGCAAGAACCTTTTTTTCTAAAAACACTCCTCCCCAAGGAGTCACCCTTGACAGGGGGTCTCTTTGTGCTGCCTGCCTGGGGAAAATTCTGAGGGGTGAGTCATATCGCTTCTGGCAGGTGACATGCCAGTATGTCACTCTTCTGACTGATGGGCTCTGATCCAATAAAGAAGCTGTACCTCAGGCCTGGCAATCGATAGTTGAGGAAAAGCAATGCTTAAAAACAAAGCAGTAAGAGCAGATGCGCTTTCAATTAGGTGGACTGAGCAGATGTCGATATCTCTGACCATGGGGAGAGGACGGTGCGCTCTGGTGTCTTTCAGAAAGAGATCTTCTGTAGGAGCCACACTCTGTCCCCAGCCCCTGGGACCGCCTGGAACCCAGCCACAAGCTCTGGGGAACTGAATGAGGGCAAACCTCAGCTTTCCAAATGCAGAGTAATCAGTGTCATTCTCAAAGAACTAAGTCTCTTGAGGGGCTGATCTGTGTACACCTAAGTTCTCTCCTTCTCTTCTCCTTCCTTTTACCTCTCCTTTCTTCTTTGTTTTTGTTTTCTCCTCTTTTCTCTTCCTCTCTTCTTTTCTTCCCACATTCCTCCCCCCACCCTTTGTCTTGAAGAACAAAATAAAAAAGGGACTGCGTGAGTCTTGAGTTGGTTGGGTGTCTGGTGTTGCACAATTGAATTTGGCATGGATGGTGGGACTGGGGGCTCTTCCTTCTTAAAGGTCCTGGGTTCAAGGTGAGCCTGGGATATGTAGTGAGTTCAGGATGAGCCTGGATTACAGAGTGAGACCCTGCCTCAAAATAAATAAATAAATAAATAAATAAATAGTCAGAGCACTCCTTAGCACACCATTTTACAGGATGCCTGGCAGAATGTGCATGGATCCCTGCATGTGGTGATGGAGACATTTAGGGAGATTACACTTCTGGTAGCTTTTAGATGCAAACCTTGAGAAGCCTGTTTTGAAAAAGAGCTGAATGAACTCTGCTCTGTGGGACCTGGGTCCTGGGACTGGCAGCACCAGGAGAGTGTAGGCAGATGTGACTTGGGGAGAAGGGGCTTTCTGATGGAGGCCTTACTAAATTGTAGAGGGGCCTGCTTCTCTTTCTCCTGCTTCTCTAGGCCCTACTGCCCCCCATGTCCGTACCCACTCACCTGAGCATTGCTGGAAACCTCACAACTGGGGATTTTAGTGCATATGGGTCTTGATCAAGGTTTTGTTCCCAGAACCTGGAGCAGTGTCTGGCCAGTGTTGAGTTAGGAGACCAGGTAAATCGGGTATGTTCCTTTTGGAAATGTTGAATATAATTTCCTTAGAACTTATTTCTCTCCCCCCCCCCCATCCCCACCCCCCGCCAGAGTTTCTTTCAGTCACCAACTTGTCCAAGCGGCACTGAACTCACAATCCTCCTGCTTCACCTCTCATAGTTCTGGGACACAGGTGTGTGCCACCATGCCCAGTTCGTTTCCTCTTTTCTAAGAGAGATCTTTTCCTCTTAGGCAAAAGTAGTGTCTGAGAAATAGTCTCAAGGTCTACACCGGACATATATATGGGTGCAGCCTGTTGGGGGGTCAGCAGGCAGTGTAGATCTTCCTGAGCCTGTCAGGGAAAGCAGTGCATAATTAAATATCATTAAATGGACTCAGACACATCCAACTTCATTACCACAAATGCCTGTTGAACTTGAGTAATTGCTGGAGCTTGGCAGGAGGAGGTAGTCCTGGGGAGAGGCTCTGTGTGCAGGGGGTACTGGGGAGCCTGATGTCTTCACTTGGCCAGGTTGGCCTGCACAGCCTCCTGGCGGGTAGAAGAGGGCTCCAAGCAAGTTTTGAGTGCCACTGGTTACAGCCTATGCCAGTGTTCTGCTCAGATGCCTGAGGCAGGTGAGATGTCCCAGCAGATGGCTGACGGGCTGAAGTAGGGTCTGCGTTCAGGCCTCTCTGGCTTCTCAGCTCTTGACTGGTCATGACCTCCAAACTGGGAGGAGCATGGACATGGCATGGACGCCTGCAGTCCTCCTTGCCCTGGCTCTGTGAAAGCATGAGGTTGTTTTAGAGCATCAGTAGGGACCTGGGACACCCTGCTGTCCTAAGAACAGCAGTTGGCCTCCCAAGCATCCATGTAGGGCCAGGGCCAGGTAGCTGGGGAGAGAAGGCCATCCAGCAGGGAGCTGGCATTAAGGAACAGAAAACAGAGCTCTCTGATAGGGCGTGCAGGAGAAACTGGATTTAAACTCATGAATATTTCCCTCACTGAGGCCTCCAATTCCACGTTTGAGATTCAACCCTGGGGTTAAGAAAGTTCTTGTTCAGGTTTCTCTTAAAATGCAGATCTTTCAGGGTGTGTGTGGAATACCGGAAGGTGCCTTATCTTTTCCTCCAGAGTGTGTCCCAGGGCTGCTGCTGGCCTTTCATCTCTACAGCAGGGTGCCCTGTGCGGAGCTGCTCCCGCGTGTCTGTGGAATGAGTGAGTGGTTGGCACATTCTGGGCAGGTGAGGCTGCGTTCCTGGGGTCAGGGAAAAAAGAGGATGCTGATAGCAGCCTCTCGCCTTCGTGTTGCTTTGGATGCCACAGAGGGGGACAAACAGCACGTAGAAAAGGCAAATGCCTCTGTATGTGATGTGCTCTTCACGTTCCCAGCGGATGTAGGTAACTTCTATCCCTTTCTCATTTCAGGAGGTTTTCCAGACTGGAGAAGTGCCAGGTTCCCTCCAAGGGTGAGGCCAGGCAGGCTCTGAGCAGAGACATGGCGAGAGCGGTGGCCTTTGGTGATAGCATGAATGGGAAGGGCTGACAGGAGCAAAGGAATATGCTTGAAAAAGCTGCATGAAACACGCAATTGCAGTTTTAGTGTCTCGACTGTGGACACGGCGAGACAGAGTGAGAGGGTCGAAGGGCAACTCCTCTGGCCTTGCTTCCCACCTGCCAGTCAACGGGCTCAACTCAGACTTGCTCCACTCTTGCTGGGAAGAAGAGAGGAGGAAGGGCCAGACTCAGGACCTTCTGGTTGTCCTGTCCGTTTGGACTGTTGTCTTGGCCAGTCCTGCCCCCTCTGGCTGTTCTGGGCATTTTCTTCCCCGTGGGATTCCCCATTTCAGCAGCATCCTTCCACTGTGTGGAGAAGGAACTTCCTTCTGTCCCTCGCTGGAATCAGGTCAATGCAGCATCTGCCCAGTTTGGTGCCTACTGTGTTCAGGCTTCTGAGCGCAGCGTCCCACTGGCCCTCTCCTCTTTCCTGCATCAGAGCGACTGGAAATCAATGAATTTTTTGTGGAATCCTTTAGAAAACCCAAGCAAGAGACGAGGAAAGAAGCCAAGGAAACAGTCATGGGAACCGAGGGAGCCCTTCCCCATGGGCTGTTCTAGAGGTCCAAGCGGCCTGGTCCGAGAGCTGTGCTATCCAGTGGGTCCCCACGTGCTCTAGCCAAGTCAGGGCTACTTCTGTGCACTAACCTGGAAGCACGGGTGGTGGGGAGCGAGGTGACCGTGTGTGATCTGGCTCTAGCCCCGTCCTTCTAGCTCCTGAAAAGGCTGTTCACCCAGGAGGGTGTCTCCACAGGCTGAAAGCTTTTATCCCGGAGTGTGCAACTCTGTGTGTGTGGGCGTGTGATTCAATATGAGCCTGTGTGTGTGTGCTTATGCCTGTTTTTGTGGGTATCCCTGTGTGTGTACAATCCCAAATGGGCCTGTTTTTGTGTAGTCCTGTGTGTGATCACACTTGGGTGATGTTGTGTGTGCTTGTGCCTGCGTGTCTTGTAAGTGCAGGTGTGGGAGCTCCCAAAGTGCTGAACACAGCCACTGTCTCCTGAGTAGGTTACCCACCCTCCCCTGCTAATTTATCTCCTTCACCTCCTCAACCCTATCCAATGTGGAAGTCTGTGTTCAGTGCCATGAGAGGAGGACATTACCTGAAGGAGCAAGTTGTGAGAAGGGTCTCAAAGGCCACCCGTGGGAGTGGAGATGAGAAGCATTCTGTTTCCCTGGTTTCCAGACCCAAATCAGCCTCTTATCCCACTTAACCTTTCTAATCCTTTGGTTTCTCATCTGCAAAATGAGGATTTTGCTGGTAATATCATCAGATTTATGGGTTGATTAGTTGAGGTGAGAATGTTAATGTACCAGAACTGTGTCAGGCACAGGGCAGCGTCTCTGGAAATGTTGGTTTTGGCTCTTCAGCTGCAGCACACTGGTCGTGTGTTCTGGTAGGGGGCTGAGAAGGAATCCATTTTGAGTGCATTTTCTAGTTGCAGTCTGGTTCTGGAGAATTCAGTCTGCATGGCAGAACATGCCACACAACCAGTAGTAACAACAGCTGTAATAACAGCAGCTGCCAAGAACAGCTAACAGAGTGTTTCCTGTATGTCGGTGTGAGTTATTTGCGTCACTGTAATCCATGATTTCCTACTGCCCTGGCAGCAACCCCACGAGTTAGCGACCACTCTGCGTTATAAATGAGGGAATGGGGCTCTATGTCTGTCCGTATGATTATATTATTTATAAGATGAAATCAAGAGGAAGCATATGATGTGATAGGAAAGCAGGGGACTGATGCCGGGAGGTTCAGGGTAGGCATTTTCTTGAATTCTGTCCAGGTGCTGCTGTGGTTTTCATCCTCCTTGTTTCTCAAGTCTCTGCAGTGACTCTCCATGAATCCTCTCTTTGCCCAGATACTAGGACTGCCTACGGCCACCTGGCCGGCCCAGGCTCCTAGGGGAGCCCATTGTTCTGCACAGTGGGGGCCTCCATCAATCTGCCTTAGCTGCTTGCCAGGCAGGTGGCTTCCAGACCACCGGGGGAAGCCTATTATGGCCAGAGAGATGCTGTTCATTTATCACTGTTCTTCCCTTCTAGACCAGATTAGTGACATTGCCTCTGACAGCTCTAAACATGCTAATGTCATTACTGCCAGGCCCAGGACTGCCCCTAGAGTTAAGGGCCTGCTAGTGCTTTGATTATATGTTTTTCCAGAGGGTGTATAATACCGCTATTTGAAATCCCATTAGGTTGAAACTTGAGAGGGAGGTTGTTAGCTTGGCTGTATTTAGAAATAAAGATTGGAACAAAGTTTCTGATTTGTCCTAGACTTTCCTAGGAGCCATTAACAGGATGAAGAGTCAGGCCCTGGGAAGAGCAGGGCCCCTGTGGCGAGGACCCCTGAGCTTCCCTGGCCAGGCCACCAATGGAACCCGATTGTTTTTCTGTGCATGCTCCTCTGGGCTTGGGCTTCTGGTTGGTTGCTCACAGCAGGGCCATTTTTTTTTTTTTTTGAAGCAGGCCAGTGCCCACTCTGCTCAGGGGATGTAGCAAAGGACTTCCCTCTTCTGTAGGAAAAGGTGTTATTTCTGACCTGAGATGCCTTTGGGAGGTCACCTGGTAAAAATGGAGCTTTGTAATTAGACTGGGAATACTGTGTTTGTGTTCCGTTCTAATTGGACTTTCTTGTGTGGTTTTGGTTCCCCTCCTTTTTCTCAATGTGCTTCTCTCTCTCTTTGTTTTTTCTTCAGGTATTGCTTACTTATTTCTGTTCCTGATCGTTCGTCTGTCCACCTGGTGGCCTGCATGACTGTGTCCATCTGACTGCACGTCTCTTCCTCTCTATCCCTGCTTTTCATCCCCTTCTCTGTCATTTCCTGTCTTTGCCTCTGCCTTGTATGTTTCTATTTGTTTCATTCGGGTAAGAAACCCTTGCACAGCTCTTACTGTGTCCTGGGAATGGCTCTCCGTACTTCCCAAATATTAATTCATGGCAGCCTCACAAAACTCCCCCCAAAAGAGCCTGTGATTGTTTTTATTTTGCATTAAGGAAACTGAGGCAGGGAAAAGCAGATGGTTGCTGGGGTCCACATAAGAATAAGTGGCAATGCCAGGGCTTGAAAATTTTCAAAGTCTGGGTTGTCTCTGCGTCTTTAAAAAAATGAATTAGAAAACAAAGTCAAAGTGAACACCTGTCCTTCCAGATTCAAGACGAAAGCATTTCTTTGTGCTGATGGCTGTTGCTAGATCTTTGGGGTCCTCCTAGCCCACTTTGTGCAACTTGCTCTGAGGGATCCTCTCTTTTCTAGGTTAGTCTTGAGCCTCAACATCCGGGATCCAAATTTCCCTTTGTAGGTTTGAGGACTGGCGGGGGGCGGGGGGAGCTTTGAGAGGATCACTATCCCTCCTTCCTGCCAGCTTCTAGTATATACCTGAGGAAAGTTCTGCAGAAGCAGAGTCCTGCCTACCCTTCAGTGGCTCTTCTTAGCCCCTACTTAATGAGAGGGCCTCTAACTCCCCTCCCAGTCTCTGCCTCCAACAGAGCAAGCCCAAGGAAGACTTAGCCCTTGGCATGCCATGTTACTGACTCTGTCAAGTCTCTCATAAACTAGACTAACAGGACAAATCTTCGAGGGCTCAGCAGAAATGCTCCACCTGCTTCAGTGGCAGAGGCAGGAACCTAAGATGAAAACCTAAGACCTAGAGAAGAAAAATCAATTTATTCAAAGTCATCTTGCTAAACAATTCTTGGGCTCTTTCAATCCAGGCCTGCCTGACTCTGATTCTGTGTGTGTCTCACTTAACCACACATCAAAGGTTTCTGTAACATGGGGGGACAGTAAGGGAGATTAGCTGCTATAATAAATGTCTCCCAAATCCCCAAGGCTTAACATAACGTAAGTTTGCTTACAATTTCTGACATAGGCAAATACAGGCACTTTTGATCAAGTGGCTTTCTTAGGTGGCGGCCTTCCAAGTGGTAGCTCGGGGAGCCAGGCGCTTTCCACATGGTGGCTTTGATGTCATTGGGGACCGCAGGCTCCTCTTGTGGATTGTGTGTATTTTCCCCAGTAGATGAGGAAGTAGTAGAGCTTAATACAGATGGTCTTCATAGGCTGGGCCTGGGAATCCATCACTTCCGCCACATTCCATTGACCAGATTTTGCATACCAACTACAAAGGAAACTGAGGAATGCCATTTAGTTTTATGCCCTAGCAGGTAGGAGAAATAGTTGGGTGAACAGTTAGTGCCTCCCACACAAGGCTGCAGTGAATGTCTTCAGTTTTATCTCCCATGACATCTTGGCCTTCATTTGTTAAGAAGACTGTATTGCTTTCTTCCCCATTATTTTGTTTCCTTTCCATTCTTGTGGCCCGTTGTGGGAAGAACACATTTCTGTGGTTCACTAACTTTGGTCTCAGCCATAAGATTTGCTGTAAACAATGGAATGTAAGCATGTCACACCCAGCTGGAGGCTTTCAAGTGATGGCTAGCGTTCCCGCTGTGTGCTTTGAGAATATTCTCCGGGTAGCTGCTACTCCTTAGTCTGATCCTAGAAGCAGAGACGTGTGGAAAACTTGACTTTGACTTCTGGTCTAGCACGGAGGTGATTTAGCCAACCAGTAAAGCTTGTGAGCAAGAAACAAATGCTGTTTGTTGCAGTTGCATATGTGGAGTTGTTTGTTACACAGCGTCATGGTGGCAGTATCTAACCTGGACGGTCTACTGCCATGTTGGAGCTAGGAAGACAGACTCAGTGTGTGCTGCTCCCTCACATTATTCATGGTGCCATCTGCCATTGTTCCTCCTCACTAAAAGCTTTTCTTTATGACTTCTTCGAAGACAGACCAAAGGTGGACCCTTTTGTAGCACTTTTCTCAATATTCCCAGTTTGTGGGCGCTTGGAAGAGGCTACCGATACTATGGTCCATATTTTCCTTTGGTGACTCCATATTTCTACACTAGCTGGAGAGTGGAGCTTTGGAAGGTAGGAGTCCCATTTGCTTCCACTTTCCTCCAGCCACTACTCCTGTGCCTTCCATGCAATAGAAATTCAGGCAGTGTTTGCAAAGCTGGATTGAGTTGAATGTCTGTCCCCTTATAGTGGGAGGCATGTAAGGGCACATAAAGTGCTGGCAGATATCCCTGGCAGTGCTGGGCTCTATGATCAGAGCTTAGGTGAAGGATCTGTCATGCCCAAGGGAATGAGAGGCTGGGAGGCCTCCAGCACTCTTGGCTGGAGGCCTGGGCTCCACACAAACGTGATTGCTCTCCCTCTCCTTGAGTTCTAGAGCCTCTGTCACGAGGGATTGATGCTGCCTCATACACCTTGGCCCAGACATGCCTGGGGAAGCCAGCAGGTTGCATTAGCAATAGTCCCTGGCTGCCAGCATAATCCTCTTGCTGTGGTTTCCAGAGCACAGGCCATAGCTCCAGTCCTGACCATGTATGAGAAGGAAATCTTTTCATTTTTTCAACAAGAGGCTTGGTGCTGCTTTAGTGTTCGTATTTGTGGACCTGCTGAAAGGGACATCTCTTGACTCAGTCACGCCCCTCCCAAAGTGAGAGATAACGATGAATCCCAGAAAAGTTCTGTGAAATCCTGTAAAGGCCCTGCTAGACCATGTCTAGCTAATAGCTGTGAATGTGTGAGTGTATCTGAACTGTGTGGACTGGAGCTGGGAAGTACAAGGTCGCTGAGCAGTGGTCTAGTTAAGCTTCATTGACTCAGTATTTTTGGCCAATGCCAATTCTGGGATAGGGGAAGCACTCTGATTTTCAAGGTACAAAGGGAGATGTGGGACTCAGACTTCACTGCTATGGAAGATTACATTGGTATTAATTATCTCTTGCTGCATCACACATGACCCCCAAATTAATGACTTCAACTGACTGTCAACATTTATTATGTGTGGAGTTTCTGAATCAAGAGATTCTGGCTCAAGAACTTGGTGTAGTTTGATCAAGTAGTTGGGACTGAGGGTGCCTCAGTAACTGAGGCTGGAGATGTAATTCCATGGTAGCATGGCGTTATGGTGGAAAGCCTCTGTCTTTTCTCTCATGGCCCTAGCCCCACAGGCTTTTGACTCCTCTCTTGACCTGACATTTGGCTTTCTTCAGAGCAAGTCATTAGAAAAACAGAAAGAAAGGGAGAAGAAGAGGGAAGGGGAAGAAGCAAGAAGAGGAGTGGGAGAGGGAGGGGAATGGGAGAGCCAGGCCCGAGCCAACCTTTTTATAGCCGGGATGCCTTGGGAATCACACAGCTGTACTTCCTCTATTGTCTGTTAGTTAGAATTGTCATTAAGGGTGACCTATGCTTGGGAAGGAGGGTTAGATTTCAGTATTTGAAGGGAGAAAAGTCAAAGTATTTATGGTTATATTAAAAAACAGCTATATAGATGGAAAAAAAAGCTTTTATATTTTATCCTTTCTGACTCCAATCTGGAAGAAAGAGGGCCTGAGCTCAGGGGAAGGCTTCGGTGGCAAAGGGCATCCTACCCAGGCAAACTGAGGCAGGAAAGGGACAGGGTTGCTTGAGGGAGCTTGACAGCATATGTGGACACGGTAAGGAGTTGAGGGGTCCAAAGGGCCCTATGTCTGGACAGACCAAGCCTGGGCTGAGAACCTTGGCTGTCTTCTAACCATCTACTGATGAGGTGTTCCTGCCGCAGAGCTGGAGGGGAATTGGCAGGAAATCACTTCCCTGTCTGGGCCTGGCCTTGTGGAGCTGTGGGAAGTCAGGGAGGCAGCCACAAGACCCATGAGACTCTGGGGAACCTGAAAGTGCTTCGAGCCAGAGCCTGCCTTCAACACACCAGGAATCTGGAGCCCAGGGGGAAAAAGGGGGACATGTTCAAGGTCACAGAGTGAGTTCCAGGGATTCAGAATGCCCACAGTTGTCCCACATTATGAGGCTGTCATTCAAAGGGGGTGCTTGCCAGAAGCTACTCTTGGCAGGTAAAGAAAAGAAAAAGCTATCAATGGAGCAAGCGGGATCCAGGCTGAAGGCAGAGAGGAGAAATCACAGTGGGGCTGGATTGTCAAGATGAATTTCTTCTTCCGACAAAAGAATGCACGGTAACCGCTCATAAAGGAGCAGAGGCAGGGATAGGGGAGTGGGAGTCAGTAGCCAAACATAGATCAACACAAGGCAAGCTGATGAGATGATTTTTTTAAACTTAAATAAAAGAAAGCAAACAGTAAATACAAAAGAAATACTGGCCCAAGAAATAAACCATGCATGTTTATTGGACTAAAGCACACACAGATGTGCTCTGTAAATGGCAGTGAAATATGCTAATAGCTCGGTCCAGCATTATCCAAGGAACCAACACACGCACGGGATATTTTATTGAGCATCGTGCTCTGGGCGGCTGAGAGCTGGGTCCTGTTCTGTTATACTTTGCGCTGTGCCTGTCCATGGTGGTACCAAAGTTGGGGTCTTCAGGGAGGCAGGAGATGAAGAAAAGTTTGCAAAATTGCTTAAAGAGATTTAAGGTTCGTTCCCAGGTTGTTGAATATTCCTAGGAATCTGATGAAGGCTGTGGAAATGACTGAGATTTGTCTTTGAGATCACTGGGAGCTGAGGACAGAAAATGCCCAGGCTCATTTAATCAGGAAGAGGGTGTTAATGGGATGGACACGGGGGGAGCTCAGGACCCTGTGGAGTGGGCCATGAAGACGACCTCACTCGGTGGTCTCAAGAAAGCAGCTACCCCCCCCCCCACCTCTGCTTTTCTTTTCATGTTCTGTCACTGTAGCCTGCCACATCCACCTCTACATGCTGGAAGATGGCTACCTTGGTCCTTTGTGCTGCCATGTCTAGCACAAGAAAGAGACTGACCAGGAGTTCTAGACTCAAGTTGTCAAAATGAGAATATCTGACCGGCTTGGTCCAGCCCAGTGGGCCCATTGTATTCCAACATTCTCTCATGTCCTGTGATCTTAATTGTCCAGTTAGGATGGACCCGTGTATCCTAGGCTTTCATCTCTGTCTGGGCCCTGCTCTGACAACGGGGTGCAGACACAGCAGAAACTCTGCAAGGATCTGTAGTGGGTACTTTGTGTTGGTAAAATTCTTCAGTGCTGTTTCCCCAGTGAGCCAAGGTGACTTTTCTGTCCTAAGCCCTGGATTCCTGGAGCACTGAATGGGTCCAGTAGGGAGGCCTTGCCAGAGAGGGGAAGAGGGCAGGCCCAAGGCTGAGTATTTAGGGGGTTGCTCTGAAGGCTCTTCAGCTGAGGTGAGGGCTTTAGGTCTGTCGATCCTTGATGGGTCTTAGAACAAGTCTATTTAAAGAACATTTACTAAGCACCAGCCATGTTTAATGAGATTAAAAAAGAGGTTTAACCTTGACTCTAAGAATGGACTTGCTGGGAAGTAGAAGGCTCCTTCCACTTCTTGGGACTGTAGAGAATTTCAATATGTGGGGTATTGAGTGAGAAGGTCATAGAGAAAGCACAGCACAGCAGGGACACGTGGCTTGGTCCTTCTTTGTCGCCTCTGTCCTTAAGGCTAAGCCCTTACGCTGCAGTCCTTCATACTTCTGAGATGTGACGGGAAGTTTCTGCTTCATGGGCTAAGGCGGGATGACTTCTCTCCACTCCTCACATGAGACAGCGTTCGTGAAAGCTCTAATTAATAATAAAGGGTTATATGCATATAAATAACCCGCAAGACTGGCCTGTGTGTTCCTATAAATGCCCTCTTGTCTTAGAGGAAGTGAAGTCTGAGGGCTGCGTCTTCATCTCTCTCAGGGAGGGTATGAGTTGTGAAGAGGTGGCCAGGGAAGCTGCACCAGGAGGCAGGGTGGGCCTTGAAGAAAGCCAGAGTTTGCCTGTAGCCCCAGCACTTGCGAGGCTGAGGCAGGAGGATAACCATGAGTCTAAGGTCAGTCTGGGCTACATAGTGAATTCAGCCCCAACCCGGGCTAGAGAAAAAGACCCTGTCTCAAAAAATAAAAATAAGTAAATAAGTAAAAGAAAAAGAAAAAGAAAAGAAAAGCCAGATTTTATTCTGTTAGCAGGGGCTGTTACTGGCAGTATTTTAGGACAATGAGTAATCCACACAAAACTATAGTTCCAACATGTTCTCTCAAGGCTTTGATTTGCTTCTCAAGGCTCTATGTGATGGTTTCTACTGGGTACATATGCTGGGTGTGAGTAGTGTTCCTTGAAGTCTGTGCTGGTGGGTCACAGTCCTTTTTCCTCTTCTCACAGGACCACAGACCCTGAAGAGTAACTTGCCATGAGCAGGCTGCTCTTGGCAGTGTGCTAGTGGCCTTGACACAGATTCCCTCAGGTAAGTAGACCTTGCTCCTCAAACAGTCCTTCCTCTAGGTGACTCTCCCTATCCCACCAACTCATTCCCCTCTTGTCACCTGGCCTCTCTTTCTTGGCTCAGGATTCCACACTTTGTGGCTGGAACCTGGTTTGGGGCCCGTTTTAGTACAGTTCCCATACCTGCCAGAACCTCTTTCCTAGCACTAGAACCTCTGAATACATTCACTAAGAAACATCAGATCCCGTTCCATCCTGGGTGACAACTTCTGCCTCATACACCTCTGTGATGGTGTCTACCTGTACATTGGCCCTTTGTACTGGGTTGGACACTTGGGACCTCCTCTCCAGGGAGGGGGTCTTTTAAGCTCCCATAAGTAGGCCAATAGCCAGCCACCAGAGAATAGAAATAGTAACAAACTCTGTTTATTCAGCTCTTATTATATATATATTAGGACTGAATACTGCCTCATATCACTGAATCCTCAGAATAACCTCATTTGGACAATATTATTATTCCCATGTTATAGAGGTGCGGAAAAGTTGATCGACTTTCCGAGTTCCCAGAACTCCTATGTGGCAAAAATAGGATTCAAATGCAGATTTGTGAAGCTACTGGACCCAGAGCTCTTAACCATTCTGTTCAGGAAAGGATGTTTGGTCTAGAGACTTGGAGGATTCTGCAGTTGAAAGAAAAAAATGAATTTATTGTACAAACCGAGCCCTGTAATCAATTCCCCATCCTCATACAGGGAGCGCACTGCACAGGTTATTCACAACATCATCTGTTATCTGTTAACAGTCACTTTTTTTTTCAAGGCTGTGAGCTCCTTGGAAGAAAGGTGGCACATTTTATTTATGTTTATGTTCAGGTTTTCAGAACCCAGCACAGTATCTGGGGCCTAATAAGTGTCAATCTACCAGGCAGGGCGTCCATCCCAAGCCAAGGTGATTCTTCTGCAGCAAGCAATGGAGGAGAGAGGATTTCTTTGCCACTGGGGTCACTTGATTGGAGACTCAGCCTGGAACTTCAGGAGGTCATCAAGCAGGAGGTAGGGGCAGGCCTTCCTGGGGAGGAATTGAGCTCAGAGGAAGCTACAGAGGTGTACAGATTCCCAACCATACTACCAGGTCCCTGGATGTAGCTGCCACAATATCATTAGTCTCTTTTCAGTTGCCAGCAATTGTCCTGCTATTGTTTGAGCCAGTTTGAGTTGATTTTCTGCTCCTTGCCACCAAAATATCCCAATTCAGGAATCTTTGTAAGTGCTTTAGCTGGCTGGAATCATAGATAAATCCTGAAGAGACCAACCCTGTCAGTCTTCTTAGTTCTTGGGAACCAGCACTCAACCCTCCTGGTTCTACTTTTAGGCTGTAAAATCATGGGTACCCTCCTTACAGGACTAGCCCAACAGTGGCAGGGAAAGAAACCGGAAGGCTGGACTTGAAAACAGTTAGCACAGCTCTGCCAGGGCTCCTTTATCTCTACTCTGTCATCGAGGTAGCAGCCCTGGGACAACTGTTGTCATGAAAGATGGGTCTGGGGCTGTCATTAAATTACACGTGTGCCCACTGTTTCTAGTTATTAAGTCTTTGACAAATCAATTCTTTATGGCCCTTTGATCAAGAGGAGATGAATAAGGAGAAGGAGCTTGGGGGGACTTCTTTAGACAACAAAACATAACCTTCACCTTTTGCTCATGGAGGAGATGGTGAGTGCCTCAGTCCACGGATTGTGGGAGGCTGAGAGGCCGGAACCCAGAGCATGGGGGCCTGGTGCCTTAGAGGGCTGAGAGATTCTGTGAGGGGAGAGGAGGAGGAGCATAGAGTATATTTAGGGTATAGGCAACCCAGCTCAGGAAGGGCTGAATGGTCGTGTGGGTGTGGGGAAGGCAGTGCAGGCGATTCTGGGTAAGCAATGCCAGTATGGAAACTCTGCCTATAGTATTAACCCCTATGCTTGGACAGTTGCTCATGGTTGGGGACCTACTGTCTCCTGTCTGGAAGAAAAGTCCCTGGACCTGGTCACATAGTCTCTTGCCTCCAAAGTCTGTGGTAAGACTTCTCCTTGGTTCTCATGAGTGGTAGCTGGTTTGTGCTGATTTTTGCCCTGATGTGCAGTGAACAAAGGCAAATGGACGTGAAAAACTATATTTATCTAATCAAATGGGTACCTTTTTTATTCTGAAATTTTAATTTTTTCACTATTCTGGTCCTACATTGCCCTTTCTGTTGTGAAATGATAGCGATTATAAATAGTTGTTGACAAAACCGAAAGCTTTCAATGGTATGGCTATCCCCACAACCCAGTGAAACCCTGACATCCCCACAGCACTGTCAGTAGGACACAGTTCTCCTTACATCAGGAAGGCTGTCTCAGGGTCTTCTTCTCTCTTCCTGGGTACCGGAAACCAACTTGTCAGATCCCAAGGGATGTGGTGGAGAAGAATCTCTGGTGGTCTCCTGGCTGGGTGGGACAGTTTTTCTTGTGCAAGCTCACAACATTTATTCATGATACCGAGACAGTGAATGGGGTGGGGGTTGAATCCCTAGCTGAGTAATTGAGTGGGAAGTACAATTGGCACACTGACACTCATTTAAGCCTCATGCCTTTCATAGGTGGAGATAGAGGGAGAACAAGAGTCCTAGTGTGTTAGACTCCAGCACTCAGAAGCAAGTGTCCTGTGGTTAACAGCAGAGGCCCTGGGGACAAACCACCATCAATGCCAGGGTTCTGCATTTTCTACTTTCGCCTAATACTGTTGAATGACTCCTGCTCTGGACAGATTTCTCCTTCTGCTACAAAACTGAGTTGATGTACACAAAGGGCTCAGAACACTCCAGGCATAGCACAACCTCTCAACGAGATTCGTTTTCATTATTATCCTCTTTTCTGGTTTCTCCAGTGTAGACAGTAACACAGGAAGTTGGTCATGTCATCACCATGTGTGCTGAGCTTTCTGCTCCCCTAACATTGTGTGGGCTGCACTTTCAGCCCTCGTGGGTGGTAGACATGACGGATTCTGTCCCACGAGCTATCAAGGAGGCAATATTTATCACCTTTGGGTGGATCTTAAAGTCAGAAATGCTTTGCTGTATCTTTCCTTCATTTTACTCGGCCTACTCTGATGAAGGAAACAAAGCCACAGGTTGAGAGACGCCATGGTGCACGTGGCAAGTTAGTTTTGATCTGAAATTTGATTCTTCAGCTCTAAGATGCTCCTGCTTGCTTGAGGTGCTCTTAGGGGTCCTCACAGCCATTGGATTTGGCAACATGAAGGACCCTGGCTCTGAGCCTAGCATCTTCAGAGCACTTGGTTCAGCTTGCTAATTACCCCTCCTACTAAGAGTTACCCGAACAGTTTTTACAGGGACTACAAACTCATGAAGGAGCCATAGGGGTGACATTTCCTATAGCTGCTAGTGTCAGGGGCCAGGTCCTTCCCAGAAATTCAGTTCTCACAAGAAATGAGAAAACGACACAAGTACTCATTAGGGCAGAGTGCTGTTATTAAGATAAGAAATCCAAGCAATAGAACAGAGAGAGACTTGGGTGGGCAGGGCCATCTTGGGAAGATGTCTCTGAGGAGGTGATAGTGAGTTTAAACTTGCTGGACAAGAAGAGGCCAACCAAGGAGAAGGGCAGGCTGGACTGAGTACCAAGGTAAGCATCGGTCATGCAAACTTTGTTTAACAGAGTCACTCAGTCAACATCAGTGAGCAGCTACTGTGCTCCAGGTCCTTCACCAGTCCTAAGGAGACAGAGATGTGGCCCCCAAGGGGTCCAGTGATAGCAGCGGCTGCTCATATGTAGGCACTGCCACCCATACCCGTCTTGGCTGACCTGCCTGGGTGTTCATGCCTCGCGAAGCTAATCTTTCGAGAATCTTGTTTTTGTTTTTTGAGATAGGCTCTTGCTGTGTAGTCCAGGCTGGTCCTGAACTTACCATGTAGCCCAGACTGGTCTCGAACTCACAGCAGTCCTCTTGCCTCAGCCTCTCAAGCGCTGAGATTATAGGTGTGCGCCGCTACACCTTTCAGAATCTTAGTATACCATTTTTGACCCCGTTAGATCTTTCTGGCATCAGGGACAGGTCTCATGGGAGACTTTTTTTCCACAGACTAAGGGTGGGGATGGCACTGGCATTATTGCTTTAGCTCCAGCTCAGATCATCAGGCATTAAATTCGCATAAAGAGCACATGAATTAGATCCTTCCTGTGCACAATTGCCAGTAGGGTCTGCAGTCCTCTGAGAATGTAATACTGCCACTGATTTGATGGGAAGTGACGCTCAGAAGGTAATGCAAGTAATACAGAGCAGCTGTAAATATACATGAAGCTGTATACCCCGGCCCACCACTCACCTCCAGCTGCTCAGTCTGGTTCCTAAAAGGCCACGGGTGGCTCATGTGTTGGGGACCTCTGTGTTAGATGGAAAAGGTACCAGAAGGCCAGAGGAGTCAGTGAGCCTATCCAAGGAAGGAATGATGTAATGTGAGCTATGTACCATCCCAAGACTGTGGAGCTGGAGGGCCTAGGGTACAGAGAATGTACAGGAAGCAGATCAGGCGAATTCTTGCCCCCAGGCTGCTCCTGAATAAGTCTCCAGAATCTTACTGGCAGGATAACAGTCAAGGATTCCTGGCTAAGGGATTCTTTTATGATCCAGAATTGGGCCTTTCTTCCTTGGGGAGTAGAAATTGCAGGAATAGGTAAAAGAAAAGTGTAGAAATGTGGATGATGAGATTTCAGCAATTGTCCTGATTTAACTCTCTGCCTTGCTGTCTCTCTTGGTGTCCTAAACAAAATGCCTTTTTAACCTACTATAAAATCTCAGCTCAAGTAAGCTTTCCTCATGAGCAGTGGGCAAGCCATTGGGACATATGGCTCACTCATCCTTAACTCTCCATTGTTGCCAGTATTAATATGTTAATAGACAGTGATTTTTGCAAACAAATGCCTGTTGGGTTCTCTTCTCCCTGGAGAGTAGAAAGGATGAAGTCATTTCCTTAGTCTTCCTGCTTGAGAAGGAGGCCTGGCTGGATTAGAGCAGGCCTCTTGCTTTTGGCTTTTTTTTTTTTTTTCATAGCAGGAAGACAGACAGTGGGTCCTCAGTATGATTCCACTCTGAGGTAATATCTCCTTCTCAGAGGGGCAGAGCAAGAAGTCACTTGTGGTGGACCCTGAGGCCTGAGAGATGTTGTCTTCCTGTCATAGCTTCTTTCAGGCACAAAGGCTTTACACCCACTGCTGCCAGCCTGAGGAAAGGGGGATGCTGGATTAGTCATCTTTCTAATCACTGAGACAAGATATCTGACACCCACAGCTCACAAGAGGAGAGATTTCTTTTGACTCACAGTTTCGACTGGTTCAGTCCATGCCTGGCTGGTTCCGTGGCAGAAATGCACGGCAGAGAAACACTGTGGAGGAAATCTGTTCACTGCGTGGAGGCCTGGAAACAGAGGGAGAAAAGAAATGAGAATATACTCTTACCAGCCATGCCCTGCAGTGTCCCACTGCCTCTGATCCAGCCTTCAAATGTGAGACTTATAGTATACATTTTAGATTTAAACTATAACATGTGTAGAGAAGGAAAGGGGCTGGAGTAATCAGCAAATGACCACGGCCATGAAGGGCAAAAGAAGAGAGTCTGGGGAGTTTAGTTACAGTCACAGGAGTTGTCAGTTTGGGACAGAGCGAGAAGGCAAGGGAAAATCCTGTCTGGGAATTGGCTCCCGTGCCACGGGCAGGCTCAGAGACCCCAGCCACAAAGTTACTAAGCATTAGGTTGAGGCTCCTTTCTTCCCTCAGTGCCGCTGCAGTCTCCTCCTGTAGTTCTGCGGGTTCCTTCCTGTGATTAGAACTTTCATCTTTTTTTTTTTTTACTCCCAACTTTATGTAGACAGACCTAGCAAGTGAGCACAGAGAGGCCAGAGCCCCGTGGAGCACAGACAAGGGTCAGGGCAAGGGGAGTGTCAGATGCAACGAGGATGTGGCCACTGATGAGACAACAGTAATCACATTTGCGTTTGCCTGGATACTCTCCACGGCAAATACAGTTTCTGCCATTACACTCAATCCTGGTGATATACCCATTTTACAGATGGGGAGCAGACTAGGCTAGAAGGAGGTTCCATTTCTTGATGCTTAGAAAGATGCAAGCCCCCTCCTTTTTCCATCACATTGTCTTTTCTTATCCTGGGTCCCTCAGAGTCTTCACCAGAGAGTCTAGGGCTAAGTGGGCTGCTTTGTGTTTGTCAGGTGCTCCTCTAAGGTAAATAAATGGGGTTGTTTGCAGGAGACCTCAACCCCCACTGCAGTAGCTCACGGTGCTTTTAAGGTTGCAACGAACACATTTCTGCAGCATTTGGTTTTCTGGCACTTGAGCTGGGCGAGTGATAGGAAATGCAATAAAGCTGCATCTGAACACACCAAGGGAACCTAAAAACAGCTCGGCTTGTAAATATGCTGAAGAAGCCAGCTTCCAAGCCTTCTCAGACTCTTTGGAATTAATCGGGTTCCCAAGAACATCTGTGTTGGTGAATCGTCCATTTTGTATTTAAATTTTGTATAACGGCAGCTGCTGGGAAATCAAAAATATCTGTGGTGTTACAAATGTGTGCAAAGGACACTCAGGTGGCAATTCTATGGCAAGTCAGTCTGCTGCAGGAGACGGCATCCTAATCCTTGCTGAAGATTTCATTAGGCGAGTGCTGCTGGTGGGCAGAGGAGTTTCTCCAGCGAGGCTGTGCCCTAGTGTTTGGTGTTCTGCCATGTCAGGCAACTTTATTTTTATTCCAAGGGTTGGAGAACAACATCTGAGAAAACGTGTAGTAAGGACAGTGATAGAAGTTGTGGGTCTGTAGTTTTAAGGACCCAAGGGATGTGTGTGCTCATAGTACCTAGAGAATGAAGGTGGGGGTAGGCCAAGTCTTGATGAGGACTCTAGGTTGGCCTGACCTCTGCCCTTACCTGTAGATGTTGATCTGAGAGATCTTCATTTTCAATCCAGTCATCTTCCTGCCTCCTCACTCTCACCTCCTGGTCTCCTGGCTGCTGCGTGTGTCTTGACCATGACAAGCACCTTCTTGCACCTGATATTTACTCTGCCTGGATTGTGACCTGCCCTGCCCATATATATTTTGCATTCAATACACAATTCACAATGGTTACATTGAGCTTAAGTATTCTGTGCACATAAATATCGCGTCAACGTTGCAATCCCTGCACCTCCCGCTTTTGGCCCTCCTGCATCTTTCCTATCCCCCCCAACACCCACCATTATACCCATTAGGTTCTATAGAATGCCTGCATTCTGGGTTTCTCATATTAAAGAAACCATGCGGTATTTAACCTTCTGTGTTTCACTCACTTCACTGAGCACAATGGCCTCAAATTGCATCAATTTACCTACAAAAGCCTCAAACTTATCTGTCTTTATGGAAGAGTAGTACTCCATGGTAAACATACATATACCACAAGTTTTGCATCCATTGATCTGTTGATGGGTGCTTTGGCAACTTCCACGTTCTAGCCAGTGCTCGTTATGCTGTTCTAAACATTGGTGTGCATGCACCTCAGTTACACGCTGCTTTTAACTCTTTTGGAAAGATACCCAGAAGGGATATCTCTGGATTAGATGGAATATTTATTTTCATCCTTTTGAGGAATCTCCAGACTGCCCTGCAGAATGGTTGTACCAGTTTAGAGTCCCACCAGCACTGCTAAAGGGTTCCTTCTTCCCCGCAAGCTCGCCAGTATCAGTTGCTGTTTGAGTTCTTGATACACGCCGTGCTGACTGCGGTAGGATCCTAGTGATGTTCGCATTGGCATCTCTCCACTGGCTAAGGATGCTGCACGTCTTCTCACATCCTTGCTGCCTGCCCCTCCTTTTGCAGAGTCATGCTTTCTCATCCGGCTGGTCTCTCCTCTGTGCCACTTCTTCAGAGATACCATCCCTCTTTGTGTTGTCTGAAGGAGTCCCAGGCTTCTCTGTTCTAGTCAGCTTTCTACAGCGGTCACAAAACACCTGAGAACAACAATTTATGGGATATAAGATTTATTTTAGTGCATGATTTCAGTTTATGGCCACTTGGCTCTGTTGCCTGTGGGCCTGTGGTGAGGCAGAATCATTGTGGTGGGAAGTATGTGGTGGAACTAATCTGCTCACTTTGCAGAAACCATGATGGAGATAGAGGAAGCAGCTGGGGGCAAAATAACCTCTTCTAGACACGGCTCGAGCAGTGTGCTTCCTCCAACTGGGCCTCACCTCCCAAAGTGTTCACTGCCTCTCAGCGACCATCAGCTATGAACCCCTCAGTGGATTAACCCCCTCTGATGAACTTAGAATCCTTGCGATGCAATCACTTCCCAGAGCCCCCGCTGGGAGCGGTACTGCAGTGAATCCTAAGGCTTTGACACCTGTGGGGGATATTACATATTCAAACCAAACCCCTCTCCTCTACCGTGCCTTCCTTTTCTTTATTTCTTTTATTTTTCTTTCAATTCTGTCTTTTTTTTTTTAACTTGTCTGCTGTATGCTGCTTCTGTTAGACTGTGAGCCCTGGGATGGTGGCCCTCTCTCCCTCCTGGCAGGCATGTGTTGGATGAGAGTAACTGGGCAAGGCTGTCATGTCTTAGAAGTTGGGGTGGGGCCTTGGGTTCAGGAGGAAGGAACCCTACAGGGTCAAGGAGTGTGGGAGCTAGGCCTCCACTGCACAGACCTTGAGATTAGAGTTTGCTCCATAGACTCTCACATTGTTGTCTGATAAACTCTGAAAGGAATGATATACTTGAAGTCATTGGGTATTTTCAGGTTTATCTGGTTGTCATCTGACCTGGCATTTCCTAGAGGGATTCAAGTAGAACATGAAAATATGAAAGAGCTTGAGGAAGTTTGACAAGCAAGTGTTTTTTAATGGACTAGGGGAAAATATAATAACTTACAAATTATGTAGCTAATTTTTTGGAGCTAAAATATTTGAAGTATCTTTAAAAATATATACCCAATTCAAGGATGTCTAAAGCAGGACCCCACCCCACTGTCTTTTGTTTTTTCTAATGTAAACTCCCCCCCCCGACTATTTTTATTAATATACAAATGTAATGCATAGTATTTACAATGAATTTGGGTGTTTTGTACATCTAAGTATCTTATCGACTTTATAATCCCTTCCCATTTTCTACCCTCCCACCCCCTCCCTATCCCTTCCCCTGGCTCCGGCTATCACTTCATATGGTTCCAAAGAATGTCTGTGTTCTGGGTTTTCCAAGTCTGAGAAACCATACAGTGTTTAACATATTCATCTTCAGCACCTAAGTCATTTCACTTAAGTCACCACTCTACCGCAGCTTCCCATTCCTCTAATGGGTTGCAGTAGTTAAGTCTTGATACCTCTTCTCTGAATCCAACCAATCCTTTTATTGTGATATTCACCAGTGTTTTTTTCCATATTTTCCTATATTGTTGTTGTTATTGTTAAACCTTGCCTTACCCACCAGTTCACATTAGAAAATAACTATAAGCATGTATTCTTGTGAATCACAATCATGCTTGTGAGTTTGCATATTAATTGTGCTTTCTTTGGTGCTGTCATGGCAGAGCTAAGGAGTTATGACAGTATGTTCATTTCCAAAAAGAACTGAAATTTTTACTATATGGCCTTTTTAGGAAAAGCAAAGAGCAGATAATTAGCCAATAGCACTGAAATTTTTGAGGCCCGGATTGGTACAGAACTATGTGGTCAGTGGACCTCCGTGTCTTGTCTTGCCTTGAGTCCCTCTTGGGTCACTGCTGGCTTGCTGGAGCCATGTTCTGCCCCATCTACATGGTTGTGGTTCCCTTGCTTAGGACCTCCAGGCCTTCCTCTTGCTTGTGTTAAAGGCCAAGTTATAAATAGGGCCGGTTGCTCAACCTGAGACAGTATAGATTCATTAGGTAGTTCAAGGTAGAGCTAGTTTTTAAGAAAAAGAAATGAAGAGAGACAAAACAGACCTGTGGTCTTCAGGAGTCTGCACGCCGTGCTGTGGTTCATAGCCAAGGATGGCCCACACAGGAGTGATCCATCTACTTTTTTCAACTGCCTTTTATGGGGAAAATAGTAGCTAACGAGATAACTTAGTGATTCAAGGCCAGCATAGGCAACATACTGAGTTCAGGAACAGTCTCCTCTCTGCACAATTGATTGAGGCCCTGTAAAAAAAGAAAAGAAAGAACTTAGTGATTAACAAAGCAAAACAGCAGCATCACCACAACAGAACAGCTTTTTCAGACATCCAGAGAGACTGCTTCTCCCAAAGGAAGGTCCTGATCCCCAAGGAAAGAGTTGGAATGAACCTCAAGTGGAAGGGAAGGCGGCCACTGTGATCAAGACAAGGTGGCTGAGATCAGCGGGAGAGTCCATAGCCTTGCATGTGAATGGTAATTATACTCGGAGCAAAGCGTTGTTTGAAAGAATGACATAATAAAGCTCCCAAACTAGCGGGTATAATTTCCCCTGACACTCAGCATGCATGAGTAACACACACAGTCAAACGGAAGAGTAATCAGATTTGAAATATTCCTTTAATAATACGTTTTCCAGATCAAATATTAAAAATAGAAGATGGAGAAAAGGAGCAACCCCCCCACCCCCACGGTATCAGTTCCATAAATATTGCTTCATTAAGTTGTCTGCGTCGGTTCAAAGAGATGGATTTCCAAGCGTGGTCGAGGTTCCAGGCTGCTTGTGATGAGGCTGAAGTCTGCGGGCTGCCTGCGTGTTATCACCTCCCGTCGCTGTGCCCGCCGTCGTGGTGAGGGGCCATCAGTTAACAGCCGGAGCTGGCCTGACATCTGCCCAAAGGACATGTGTTTATGTATTTGGAGTCAAGCCTCTTCCATCGGTGTACCAGTGGCTCCCATCCCAGCCAAACAGCGGGGAATTAATAACGACGGCATTTGACTTTCCTAAGACCTTCCCTTGGTGAAGAGTGTGCATTCATCCTGCTGGCATCTCTGTGAGGTAGGGGGTCGGATGTGGAAGGCAGAGGCTCCGCTGCCTACCCAGGTTCACAGTCTGTCAAGGACGCCTGTTGGTCTCAGGTTTTGACAGAGTAGTATATAAAAGGACAGAGAAGTTCTTGACTCTATGGAGTCTATGAAACATCTTGACAGTTGGAGTAATCTTAATTTAAGGCCACACATATTTACTTTTGAAATGAAGACTCCATATTAAAGAGCAAGAAGAATAATTGTTCAAAATTCGATGGTCCAAAATCATCTTTTGGGTTTGAACAAGAAACGTTGCCTTGATTCAGCCTGTCTGTGCAACAAGGGTAACCATGCCAAATTTCTCTAAGAGTGTCTACATTTTATGTCAGGGATCCAGGATGAGTTAACTCTCAAGGATGCAGAGATAAGTCTAACTGTGATTGTTGACGAGCTTCCACTGTCTTAGGAGTAAGAAATCTCAATTATTGAGCCCATGAGATCATTCTTCTCAACTTTATCTGTCTATTGCCAAAGTAAAGATTTTGAGGAAGTAAGCCCAGAAAAAAAAAAAAAATGAAATTGTAAACCTTAGTCAAATCTTATTTGATCCTCTATGGCCAAAGAAAAAAATTCACTGAATATTAAGCAATTATTTTTTGAATATGTATTAAGTATCTACTATGTGCTGTGCATTGTGGCATATGTTTTAGTGAATTAGACTTTAACCAGATGATATACACTGCCACCACTGATTCCCTAAACTTCTGTTCTTCCTTGAATCCACAGATCTGCTGCAGGCTTGAAGCCAGTTGACACTGCTTCTTACCTGCTATGTTTTGAAATTATTGAATTGAATATTGTGCTTTAGATCTGAAATGTCCCCAAAATTCTCATGCATTGGATATTATGGATTGTTTGTAGAACCATGGGCTGTTAGGAGATAGGGGCCTGGTCTGGAGGGGTGCATTATGTGTATGTGGTGAAAGACAGATGTGTGGCAGATTGGACTATAGGTATGTGTGGTAGGGGCCCTTCCATACTCAGAATATATATATATATATATATGTCGTGCACACAGACACACACAAATATATATATATATATATATATATATATATATATATATATATATATATATATATATATATATATATACTGCTTCCTGCCTCCCTTCTGAACTTGATGGGACTTGACTTGACTCAGCTTGACCTGATGTGGCTTCCTGCTTGGAATGTCACGAGGAGCTACCTCCACCTCCACCTCTGCCATACCCTTCCACTGTTGCCAGCTGCCCATGAAAGGACTGTGACTTTTTGAAATCGTGAGCTAAAATAAACCTTTCCTCCTCTAACTTGTGGATGTTGGGTGAGTCACAGCAATGAAGAAGTAACTAAGACACCCAAGTACTTTTCCCATCTATTCTCTGCTTCCCAACCCACCTTGTCTTTCTGTGCTGAGATCCTGAAATTGCAAGACACCAAGCGGGAGTGGCTGCCAGGTAATTGATGCTGTAAGGTGATAGCTCCTTGTCTGCTCCACCCCTCCAGGCTCTCAGAGCCTTCCCACCCAGAGCCACCCAAATCTCAGTCAGCTTGTCCCAGAACTCTACTTTACGTGTTGTTATTGCTTTGTATCGAAGCTTTGGGGAATCTGTCTATTAATGATTTGGGAAGATGCCTTGCCTTCCTATGGCTCTAGGTAGGGGTGTTTCTCTCCCAGCGCAGCATCATGCTGTTCTACCCCCACTGTACTTAGTGAGCTAAATCCTGCCTGCTCTTCCTCATTAGATGAGCTCCCATAAAGCTAAGAGAAATAAATTAGACACTGAAGGTTAAATACCACATGATTTCTCTTACATGAGAAACAAAAAAAAGTAATTAATAGAGTAAAATAAAAGGAAGATGATAGGAAAGAAGGAGGTTGATTTTGAGGAGACGAACAGAGCATCTGGGGCTGGGAGGAGACGGAAGGGTCGGCAGGGAAAGGAGAAGCGGAAAAGCTGTGATAAGCACATGCACCAACTCCCAAACATGAATGTAAATATCATGTGTTGCAAACATATACTAATAAAACCATACTTATATGGAAAAAAAGGAAAGGCTTCTTGATTGTTCCTCTGCTGTTTCCTCTGGCAGCAGATGTTGTCACTGTCCCTCCCATATCCCCTTTGGCATGGACCATTCTCAGGAACACCATGGTTCTGGATGCAAACACAACTCCCTATCTGAGGCCTTTCTGTGGCTGGAAGACCCACTCTCCTGCCTGCACCCACCACAGGCTGGAGGTGCCCAGGAGTCAATGCTTCCAGGAGCAGCCATCAACCAATGCCAGCAGGAGTCAGTGGCTAGACATTCCAGCAGCTGCCCCTGATGTAGAACCATTTTGAGGTGTGATCTGCAGTCTCCTAGTGGGGCCCATCGGAACTGAGCTCTAGTGGTCACAGCAGTCACCTGCTCAGTAGTGCACTCTCTGTTGGCTCCTTTCTCCTCCTGCTCTCATTCCCTACTGTTGTTTCTGGTTACTTGGCTCTTCTCCTAATAAATGTCTTGCTAAGAAATCCCTGTTGGCGGCTCCACCTGTGGGAATCCCAGATTAAGGTGTAGCTCTGATGAACTGTTTGCTCGTTGACTTATCTCCAGGACCACCTACTAACATTCCGAATGGGCTATGCATGTATTGCAGCACTGTGGTTGCCAATACTCAGGTACTGCTTCTTTTCAGGGCCCATTCCTGATGCCTTCTCCTCCAGGAAGCCTTTCTGCATGTGCCCTTTGCAGGGCCTTCTGGGCCTCAGGCCACTGAGCTGTCATGAGACCAAAATCTATGCGTTTGAGAAGCTTAACCATGGCTTCATTTGGTTTAATCCATCCCATGGTGTTCTGAGCTGGCCAGGCACATTTGACTCTCTTTCTATTCATTTGGAACATAGAAATTGGGTGAGTTGATGCAGACTTGTAGTAATTCCAGTACTCTGAGAAGCCGAGGTAAGAGGATTGTAAATTTGAGCCCATCCTTGGTAACTTACCAAAACCTTGTCTCCAATAAATAAAATAAAATAAAATAAAAAGGGTATAGCCCATAGCCCAGGTGAAGACCCTGGCTTCAATCTCTACTAACACAAACAAGCTAAGTAGGAACACAAACAAACAAAATAGGTGGGGCTTACCCTACTCAACCCTGCAGTGAACTCGGCCTGTGGGTGCAGTGTTGTTATCTAACCAGGTGGGCTCTCACCTGCACATTTGTGGAGTGGGTGATCTTGAGTTGTAGCATGGAATCTAGCACTAAGGCTCTCCCAGCCTTGGGAATTGGGGTGGTGGGAAGGCCAAGTCATAAGTGACCTCTGCCCAAATCAGACCCAA
Organism: Ctenodactylus gundi; assembly: GCA_004027205.1. Lineage (NCBI taxonomy): Eukaryota > Metazoa > Chordata > Mammalia > Rodentia > Ctenodactylidae > Ctenodactylus > Ctenodactylus gundi. The sequence goes on along the minus strand of PVKB01002646.1, from coordinate 160,760 downwards.
AAATATCTTCTGTAGGAGTGCAGGCCATGTTCCCTGAGAGGGAGAGGCCCTGGAATCTGCCCCAGGCTCATTCCACTAGATTCCCAACCCTGGTATATTTTTTTCAGGGACCTACAGTGCTTTGCAGGTAGACTGGGAAGAAGTCAATAGCCTCAACATGGCCAGGTCTCTCGTCTCAGGGATCCCCAGGAGCCTAGATCGTGAACTTGGTAACATTGCTGAGGCATCAAGCTCCTCTTGCCCAACTGTTGGGTTGTCAGATATAGACTCACAGATAAATGATGCTCTTCTTCTTGTTGAGTAGAAATCTTACTCCTTAGCTTCAGTGTGAAGAAGAGGTCCCTATGTCATGTGCTTGAAAAGGAAGCACTCCTTTCCTTGAGCAGGAGGTACTAACCACGGAGCACTGATGGTTCCACAGGAACACCTTCTCTGGACCATTCCCCAGTGAGATCAGACTCCATGGTTGGACTCAGGCTGCTGACCCAGGAGACAGTGTCTTGTCATCTGTAACCAGGGAGGAATTGTCTACTTGCTGACCACTTAAATGTTGTTTTTCTCTTCGTTGCTTGGGACTGCACCGGGCAGTTATGTCCACAGTGCACGGACAAGTCCCCAAAGCATCACTGGGACATGCTCCACATCAGAAGACGAGTCTATTTTACAATATATGTGGCAAGTTTGTCACATGGAACTGTCCATTAGATATGAACCATTGCTAAAAGCATCCTGGATAATAAATCATCATTTTGGATTCAATGAAGAGGCAGCCCCTTTCTCGGTATGGCTGTTCCCTTGTAATCATGATAAATGGAAAATCCTGGACAGGTGAATTTTAATAGGCATACAAATGCACTCAGATTAATTAGATTACATTTTTAAAAAACTTTTCTCTTTTGCTCCATAAATCTAAATGGGGGCCTCTAAAAGATAATAGCCATCCACACACTAAAATGCATTACGACATAATAAAGAATTACTGATGCACATATGCCGTTAGACGTTATGTTGGATGAGGCAAAATGCCATACAAGTGCCCCAGGCGCTGTTCTGAAGGGTGTGGATTTGCCTGCTGCGCTTAAGGGGACTCTGTGGCCACCTGTGCAGGGGAAGGGGGTGTAAGGAACTCTGCATATTTCTACTTCTGACCAGATCTCTCTCTGTCTCTGTCTCTGTCTGTCTCTCTGTCTCTCTCTCTGTCTCTCTGTCTCTCTCTCTCTTTTGTGGTACCGGAAGATCCCTTAAGTGGACGATATTTCCCTTTTAAAAGCAGGGTCATTAGATTAGAGACACACGGTACCCGCCCTGGTCACACTTTCTGGCTGGGAAATAAAAGAGGTTGTCTGAGAACCACAAGCGAGCTGCGGTTTGGGGTCGGAGGAGAACAGGAGCAGCAGATCAGCGTTGAGGTTGAGGAGGCACAAGGGTGGCCCAGTGGCCACTTTCAAATCTCACCTTCTCCTTTTACATCTGACCCCGAGTGTCAAGATTTCTGAAGCGAGAGAAGGAATGTTCTGCCAGGAGGGAAGCGTACGGTGCCCTTTATGAAAAGTTTAGCATTTAGAAAAAGCTGAAAGGCAGACAGAGAGCAAGGAAGAAGCGTAATTAAGAGCTCAATTTATCACGATCACGATTCCTCACCGTCAACAGTGTGTGAACGCGGTCGCAGCCAGGCGACTTCATCTCTCTGGATCCTCAGCCACCTTCTGAGACAGTATTTGTGATCTGCTTGGAAATTAACTAGGAGAATGAAGTTCAGGGAAGGGGAACCAATTGCTAGATAGAGCAAACACAATACAAGACACTAGTTAAATTTGAATTTTAGATAACAACGGATCAGTTCTTAGTGTAAGTATGTGAAAGATTATTTCTTGTTTATCTGAAATTTGCATGGAGTTGGACGGGTTGGTCTGCATTTTATCTGGCGATTCTAGCCCAAGGTCAAAAGCACACAACTGTTAGTTGTCAGTGTCAGGACTTAGATCTACTCCAGTGGGGTTGTTTTCAGTGATTTCATCCCAAATTTTCTGCCCAGTGGGTCACTAAGCTGCACCTCAGGGACTCTTTCCCTTCAAACTGGAGCTGTGGCCTCAGTGCCACCGATTTGTCATTCCTGTTGGCAGAGCACGTGGTGGGAATAAAGACACAAGTCAACATGGCGCAGAACTGTCATCAAATTCTGTACTGTTTTTGGAGGTTTGGTGGAGGAGAGTGGCCCGCTCTGGTGCCATGGTCGAAGGCATCACACACCCTGGTGCTGGAGGCTGATGCCGGCTGTGAGGAGGCAGGGTGGCTGTGTTGCTGTGTCTCTGTCACTGTTAAGGTAGCTGGTATCCCTGACGGACGGTGCTGCCCTGTTCCTTACCACCCTGTTCTGAGTTGCCCTCCACTCACCAGCCTTCAGGCCCTGCCTTAGTGCATAAATCTATTTTTCCTCTGCTGTCTGTCCCTTCAAATCACTCCAAACACCAACAAATAAGCAGTGTGTCAGTTTGGGGCACAAACAGTATTTGTTTCCCCATGCTTTGCCTGTCCCAGCCCCGTTTCAGTTTTGGTATCATCTGCAGAGGATAGAATTCATACTCCAAGCACCTTTAGAGTTTCTCTCGCATTCCCTCTGATCTGTGGCTTTTGCAGCTCAGGGCACTACACCCTACTGTTCACATTTTCAACCAGTGAGGCAGGAGTTTTCCTCTGAAAGCTTGGCCCCAGTAAGGGTCTGTGTATATTTAAAGACCTTAATTAAGAGGCTATCAATCAGAATCTCCATTACAAGTCCTAGCTTTGAAGCTTCTGACTTAGACTCTTTAGTTCACACCATGTTAGAAATGTGACATTTAGATAGATGGCCTGTGAAGATATTTCCTTGCAGAAAAGGCTGGGAAGGTGACTTTACATAAGATAGTAAATTTTTTTTTTTTTTTAGAAAAAAGGTAGATTGAAGAGGTGAAATATACTCCACCCATCCTTAAAATAATTTTCTTCTACTTTCATTCATTCATTAACCATTTATATACATTTAATTTGAAAAATTACAAAACTACAGGAAATCACAGTCTGATTCCATTTGTGTATTTAACAAAGACTTATTGGGAAAAATATAGATTCTCATTTAATTCTACTAGGCATTAGGTTGCATAATTCTTATAATTCCAAGGTAATGCAAAAACAGTTCACACTGTAAGATTGGCTTTTATTAACCTAATTATCTAAAAATGAAACACGTTTACTTCAGAGTGGAATGTTTACCTAGGGAAGTGTTTACTGAAACTACTACTAGTGATTACTTTCTGATTCAAGCAAGAAGTTTTGATAGTTTATTTCAGTCTGAGCTGGAGTGACTGATTCCCTCTGAGCTTTATGTCCGGTCTGGCTGCTGGCTGCTTGTGTGTTCTTTCGGGATACCCCCAGCCCAACCCCTGTCCTCCTTGAGCTCCAGACTCTGTGAGTTGGGTGCAACATGCAGGATGTTGATGGGTACCTTTATTTTTCCACCTCTGTGACTGAGAGATTGTCAACTTGACTGGGTTAGGAAATGCCTTGCCTACTAGTAAAGCATACTTCTGGGTGAGTCTGAGGTGAGTTTCCAGAGATGACTGGAGCTCGGGCCAGAAAACTGGCAGGTAGATTCTTGCCCTGATGGTGAGCAGCCCTGTGCAATGGAGCTCCTGCCGATGAACAGGGGAAGAAGGAGGAAATCAGGCTGCAACTGAAATATTCCACTCGGCTTGAGCAGGGGCCTCTTCTCCTGCCCATCTCCCATGGATGTTAGACGTCAGCTTCTGCAGGCTTTCAACACAGATTCATACCAGCGACTCTCCAGGGAGTTTCCAGCTTTTTGGTCTTGGACTGGCATCGCATCCTTGATCCCTCTTCTTCTGTGGCTTCCAGTTTCTTGAACTCAGCAGTTCCTGGATCCTCTGGCTCTCCAGCATGCAGCTGGCCACATGGATTCTCCTGCCTTTGATCATGTATCTAATAAATCCCGTTGCATAATATTACATATGTACACACACACACACACACACACACACACACACACACACACTCTGTATTGTTCCCCCCACCCCGTGCAACCCTAGACAATACAATCTCCCAAAACAAAGCAGCACTTGGTGAGGATCACAGCATCATTTCCCCCCTTATTTTATCAATGCTTGGTTCACAGTTTCACTATGATCACCTCATATGAAGGCAGTCTTAGTATGGGACTTAATTAAGTCTGTATACTCCAATAGTCACTGAGCTAGGAATAGGGCAAAAGAAGTGATAAGGGTCCCAGTAGTGAGGATGAACCTCTGAGGTGCCACGCTGTTCTTGTCTGAGGACAAGAGAGTATGTTCTGCCTCAGTCCATTTCTAGGAAGTTTGGTGATAGCCGATATGGTGGTGTGAGGAGGATGAGGAGTTGCCTCGGGTGTGGCAAGAGAATACTGACCGATATGGGATCAAGGGAACTTTCTGGAATGACAGAAATGTTCTATGTCTTGATGACATTTGGGGTTGCATAAGTATAATTCATAAGTGAATTATTTATTAAACTTCTAGAATTGTGTCCTTACGTGGTTGCAAGTGAATTAGACCTGAACAGACTCTTGTATGGATGTAAGTTGTTAAAAATATGAGTAAGAATTTATCCTTAAGAATTTGAAGTCTTATAGGGGAGGAGTCTAAAATACACAGATGCAGATACACACAGACACACACACAGACACAGACACAGACACACAGACACACAGACACACAGACACACACACACACACACACACACACACACACAGACTCACATACACAAGAATAACTATGCATCTTTAGCCCTGGATGGGATTGGATGCTAAAGGATTCTTGGATTGAGGGGGAAGAAGAGCTATTGTTAAATGTCACATGGGCAATGCAGGACAAGGCAATTTAGGTGGAGGAGTAGTCTGAGTCTGTTCCCTCATCAAACATCTGTCTCCTACCTACTGAGTGCGGAGGAGGATACACTAGTGAAGAAGGAGAAGCCATTGGCCAGAGGAGCCTGCCTTGCAGTGGAGGAGAATGGCCTGCATGGGGTGAAGTGCCACCCTCATGTCATAGCACAGACAAAGGGTTGGGAGAAAGAAAACAGTCAGTGACTTGAAGTCGGGGAGTGATGTTGTGACCAGCGGAGGGTTGGAGGCCGAGCACTGAAGGAGTATTTGTCCTGGACTGAGGAGCCAACACTCCATCTGTAAACCTAAAGAGGAAATTTCAGCAGTGTGTGGGGGCTGGAGGAGCGACACGCTGAGATCGAAGTGCCCCACCTGGGTGTGTGACTGATTAGATCTGTGTTTTCTGTCACCAGTGGGCAGGGAGCATTGGACAGAGACAGTGACCCCAGCCATGAGACGGTTACAAGGGGACAACTTGGTTACTCAGGGCTAGGCTCGTCTCTGGTATCCTTTCTTATTTGTTTGGTTTTTGGATGTCTGGTGACTGGATGAGCAAAATGTGGTGCAGACGTACAATGGAATGTTATTCAATAGATGCAACGAAAAAGGCTACATGCTGTAACATGGGTGAACTTTGCAAACAATGCACAGCAAAAGGAATCAGTCACAAATAACTGCGTATTTTATAATTCCACTTACATGAAATATTCAAAATAGGCAAATCTAGAGACAAAAAGTGGATTAGGGGTTCTCAAGGGATTAGGCTGGTTGTCAAGGGAGGGAAGAGAATCAGGGAGTCACTGCTAATGGGACAACATTTTTCCTGGGGTGACTCATGTGCTCTAAAATTAGATTCTGGTGATGGGGTCACAACTCTGTATTAAATAAGGGAGTGATATGAAAATCACATTGTGGTCTTAACGAGGTGTTTTAAGAGCAAAGTGGATCTTTTTCTAGTATTTAAAAATTATATTCCACAAAGAAAAAAATCTAGACATTCAGTTTATCTAGGAGGGAGAGAGCATTTTGGTCTGTTTTCCATTGATGTAACAGCCTAGGTCATTTCTAATGAACAGAAGTTTATTTGGCTCATACCTCTGGAGGCTGAGAAGTCCAACAGCCTGACCCTGGTTATCTGGTGAGAAATTTTGTGCTGTGTTGACCTATGGCAGAAGGTGGAAGGGAGAGAGAGAGAGAGAGAGAGAGAGAGAGAGAGAGAGAGAGAGAGAGAGAGAGAGGTGTAATAACTTTAGTAGATCTTTACCCAACACCAGTATGACCAGGTGGTAGCTTGAGCTGGCTACTTTACCAGTCTCTACCACATCATGACTGGTCCCCGTGCTTGTTTTTGACCTGTGACTCTTCAGGCAAGGTCAGCAGAGAATACAAAATTCTCAGCATCAACATTTGGGTCCTAAAATGAAACCAGCAAGCATGCCGCTGTGACCAAAACAAGCATGACTTTGTGCTGATAGATGAGTTAAAATAACAACCAGAATCAATGGAAATGTACTTTCGTAAAGTATCCTTTAAGTTTTTCATAAAATGGTCAGCTTAGCTCTTTGAAGCTTCTACCTTCTAAGTGCTAGAGTGTATTTCTTCTTGTGTCCCGGTCTTTTCACACACCAACCTGCAGGGTGTTCACCCTGACCAAGTACACCTGAGGAAGCCCTTGGAAGACACAGATTTGCTCCGCCTTCTTGTGGGAAGGAAAGGATTACAAAGGACGAACCACCCTAAAGTTTATCCTGTTGATTCTGTGAACATATAGGAATCCCAATACAGTCCCTCTATGTTTAGGGAAAAGGGAAATTAACTTAATTTTAGCACTAACTGAGATAAGCCTGCTCCGTAGGTCACTCTTCTGACATTTACTGGATACCTACTACGTGCTAGTGTGCTAAATGCTGTTCTTCCCAATTTTGTGCCCAACCATGCGATGTGGTCCACTCGTCTTTCTGTCCTTCTTCCCACCTGGGAACAGCCTGCCTCTTTCCCTTCCTCCCTCTCTCCCTCCCTTCCTCTCTTTCCTCCCAACTTCTCTCTTCTTCTCCCCACATATTATTTAGTGCCCATGGTGAGAGTTGTTAGGGATGTAATAGTGAACCAAAAAAAAAAAAAAAATACAAATCTCGGCCTAAGTCAAGTTTAATTTCTAGTGTGGGAAACCACAGGAGGTAAGATACGGAAGCACATTACTTAGTGTGTCAGGTGGTGAAAGTGGAGTTGCTAAGTGAAATGTCACACGCACTTATTTATTACTAACATTGATTTGCTTATTTTTTCAACTGACAAATAAAAATTGTGTATTTTATGATGCAAACACGGCATTTAATTAGTTGTACACATCGTAGAATGACTAACCAAGCCACTAATTAACTGTGCATTAACTTTCATATTTCTGATTCTGTTTTTGGAGGGAGAACATTCCAAATCTACCCTTTCAGTGCTCATTTTTATTAACTGTAATAACCATGTTGCACAATAGGCTGGAACCTAAAATTTTGTATCCATTGATGAACATCTTGGCAGCCTCCCTGCTTCCCCCTACCTCCACAACAGCCACTCTTCCCTACCACTCTACTCTCTGCTCCTGTGGGTTTGACTTTTTTAGATTTTTCCAAGTATCAGTGAAGTTAGCAAGGTCATACAGTGTTTGTATCTCTGCCTGGCTTATTTCGCTTAGCATGGGTTCCCCAAGTATGTAAATGCTATCACGAGTGACAGGCTTTCTTTCTTATCTTAAAAGGTTAAACATGTTTCACTGTATATAGACGCCACTTTCCCAGTGTCCATTGGTGGGAACTTAGGCTGATCACGGGTATACCTCTGCTGTTCCTACTGAGAAGTGGAATCGCTCAATCGCACTGTGATTCTAACTTTAACTTTTAAAGGAAGCTCCGTAGAGTTTTAAATAACAACTCTGCCAACTTACATCGCCAATAACAG